>OZ025243.1:3235460-3297960 GCA_964019155.1 Osedax fenrisi
ACTTCAAAGCACCACCCCTCAAGCCCCCAGTCCTCTCCAGCCCCATAACGAAATGGTTTGCCAAGCTCCAGTAACTAAGAAGATCGCGTGTTTCAAGAAGTGTTACTCGGAGGATAGTGCTATAGACAAAGTTGGCGGAATAGGAGAAGTTCTCGCTTGCAGACTTCGCAAGAAGGGGGTGGAGACAGCCCTGCAGTTGCACTGCGCTACCGAGGGTATGACCAAGTATCAGTTCCGTCGGTACCTATACTGCGAGGTACAGGCAAACCGGTACCAGGCATTCATGGCATACAAGACTCTGCACCAGGACGTAACCCGATGTGAAATACGAACCGCACTAGACGACGGGTGCGGTAACATCGCTAAATGTTCGCAGTGAATAAATATAGCTACCGAGTGTTTAATAATAAATCGTCAATTATAAATAGCATCCGATTTATTATTCAATATTTATATATATATATATATATATATATATATTACCACTACTACTACTATACTTACTGGTACTGGTACTGCTAATACTATAGTAGTATACTACTACTATTACTACAGGTACTACTACTACTGCTACTGCTACTTCTAATACTACTAATACTGCTACAACAACTATTACTACTACTACTACTACTACTACTACTACTACTACTACTACTACTACTACTACTACTACTACTACTACTACTACTACTACTACTACTACTACTACTACTACTACTACTACTACTACTACTACTACTACTACTACTACTACTACTACTACTACTACTACTACTACTACTACTACTACTACTACTACTACTACTACTACTACTACTACTACTACTACTACTACTACTACTACTACTACTACTACTACTACTACTACTACTACTACTACTACTACTACTACTACTACTAATAGGTATACTACTACTACCTCTACTACTACTACTACTACTACTACTACTACTACTACTACTACTACTACTACTACTACTACTACTACTAATAAGTATACCTATAGATATATATTTATACTATATATAGTAATTACTTTACTAAAACTATCTTATATGTAGTTATAACATAAACATGTGATAAATATGTTTGCATTCTTATTGAAATCTTCACTATACCATCTTCACCTATATGTATATAACATTAATATTCAATAGAAGTTATTTTTTATTTACAAAATAAAAAATAATTTAATTTTCTTAAAGTTAGAGAATTCATAAACATGTTTAGGTTTCTTTATACTGTGCATGTACATATATTAAAATATATATAAAATTAAATATTTAATTTATAAGGTATATAGGTATATATTCAAATACGTTATATATTAATATTATTAATACGTTATATGCATACGATCCGTATGATACGGATATATATATATATATATATATATATATTGAGTGATACCTCACTCTAATGTTATGGTTATATAGGAAGTTTTATATGGATGATATAGATCATCTAGGATATAGATATCTATGATACCATTAATAAATATTTCTCAATATATGTTTTACTGCCCAGCAAACAGTAATAGCAGCATAATAGCAGCATAACAGCATATGCTAGAGCCTCAAATGTTTACATTGTGCTATTATGCTGCCATTATGCTGCTATTAAATGTATATTATGCTTCTATTAATTTGACATGCTATTATGCTGCTAATATTATGCTGCTATTAATTTTAAAAGTATATTATGCTGCTATTATGCTGCTATTATTAGAATAGCAGCATAATAGTAGCATAATATACTTTTAAAATGAATAGCAGCATAATATCAGCATAATAGCAGCATAATAGCATGACAAATTAATAGCAGCATAATATACATTTAATAGCAGCATAATGAGAGCATACTAGCACAATATAAACATTTGAGGCTCTAGCATATGCTGTTATGCTGCTATTATCAAAACCTCCTATAACCTCCTAGAGGTTATAGGAGGTCTTGCTATTATGCTGCCTTACTGTTAGCTGGGTGGATAAAACCGGTGAGAAAACATTATAATGTTATAACATTATAATGTTTTCTCACCGGTTTTATCCACCCAGCTATATATACAATAATGTATATATACAATAATGTATATTTGTGAAAAAGAATATATTCTTATTCACAAATATACATCATTGTACAATGTACATTGTACTAACACTGTATATTATATATTATTATTATATAAATACTGCACATTGTACACCTAGGTCATAGATTTAGAGTACCTAAATAGTACTCTAAAATCTATGAGCTATGTATGTATACATAGATATATCTTGGATCTGGGTTAAGAATTTACGAATATGTTTATATGATAATCTATATTCTTTGTTATATAAATGAGAACAAATACCATAATACCCAAAATAATACCCATTTATCATACATTTATATTAAATACTTAATATTCATTAAGTATAATCATATAAGTTACATATATAGATAATTAAGTAGAGTACTTATAATTTACAAAAATATAAATTATTTTAATTCATAATAATCATCCGATTGAAGTAGAATTTTCATTGGTAAATTTTTAGAATATACTTAAATTGACCTTTAACCTTAAAACAATAATAATATATTTTGCGTATTTTATTAAAAAAATTATATTTATATACTAATGACGCAATATTAAGCTACGGTGCCCATCATATATATGACAAACTAAAATGGAAGATAATATACCAAATGAAGCCTTTATGGGATTTGATACTAATCACGAAATGGAAGATTTTGTTGATGATCCGATAGCTAATGCTTTGAAGTACATTGATGAAAATTCAGCAATAAACACACCTATTAAAGTAGAGAGTGTATTAGATGACACTTATCAAATTCAAAAAAATAGAATCGCTAATATGGCTGGTTAGTAACAATTATAGAGTAACTATTATAATTACTAATTATCTCCTACTTAATATAATATTATATTAAATAATATTTTAAATATAAATAAATTATTATTTTGAATACATAATATTTATTTAAATTAAGATTATCTCGATAACTAGATTATCTAGTAGATAATTATTATCTAATAATTTAATTTAAAATAATAATATAAATTTTAAATTAGTTAGTATAATTTTAAATTAATTAGACTAGTTAGCCAATACATTTGGTAGCCAGTAACCTCGTACGAAATATTTCGTACGACTTGTTAAATTTAATTTATTTCATAATATTACAGTGTTTTTACGAATGTATATAATAACTTATTATATATTGATATCATATATTGTATTATATATATTCGTATAAGAACTGTATAAATTATACAGTATAATTATGAAATAAATTAAATTTAATAAGTCGTACGAGATTAATAAATAAGTCGTACGAAATTACTTCGTACGGTATTACCTAGTACGAGATTACTGGCATTCGTTATAGTATTATCAAAGATTTTGCGAAGCAAAGATATAACACTCCCTATGCATGCAACGTAATTTAGTAATAGCCCCAACCGCTGCTAGCAGTAGTATCGAAATCACTGAAATAGATTTAGGTTCGGCTCTGTTTGCATACAACAATGTTTTCATTGCTCTATTAAATTACATGCAATATAAATTAGCTTTTACTCACTAAATATATACTTATAGCATTTAAAACATACATATCATATTTGTTTGTTATATATTAGTAATGAACACTTAGTTTTCATCATATAAATATTAATTTAAACATATTATTTAACATTTTAAAAGTGTATAGTTAAATACGAATTTACATTATAAACAACACATAGTTCCTAAAAGTAACCCGCTATAGGTGGCACCAGGGTATTTTGTATACAAATTCGAATTACACGATTTCGCGTAAGTGTTATATCTTTCCTTCGGAAAATCTTTGGTATTATTATAATAATTATACATTTAGTAGTATGCCATAATACTATTATGGTATAGACGCGATAAAAGCGCAGAATATAATATATAATATAATATATATATAATATAATATAATATAATATATAATACATTATATATGACTAATATATTATTCTCAAAGTTGAGACGCCGAGTGGGCGTGTCTTAATTAATTATAGATGTGGACCAGAGAGTCATAGGCTATGACTCAGCTAAATTTGTTTAATTGCCAATATCAGCATATTACGTGTTAGATATATATACACACACACATAAAGTTTATGTGACATAAACATATATATATATATAAACACACCTACATACACACACATACACACATGTGTGTGTATATATATATAAACACACACATACATATATATATAATCACACATACATACCTACACATATATATAAACACACACACACATAAACATATACTTACTTACCTTACTAGGTTGAGTATGCTCGTCAGATAAAAAAAAGAAAGCAAACATATATATATATATATAATTATATATATGTGTGTATGTGTGCAACACACACATACGAACACCATGTGTGTGTGTATATATGTGTGTGTGTTTGTGTGTGTGTGTGTGTGTGTGTGTGTGTATAGTATATACACATATAATATACATATGTAACACGTAATATGCTGAAATTGGAAAATAAACAAATTTTGCTATGACTCTCCGGTCCACATCTATAATTAATTAAGATACATCCATATCTAGAGGTGGGCGTCTCTACTACGAAAATAATCTATTAGTCATATATTCGGTTACTTTATCGCGTCTAAACCTTTGTTATCATAAACACATAATTTAGATTTGTATTTTGAATACTATTTACAGGCATTATATTATTATAACTATAATAATTATAGTGCGTATGTTGCCAACATACTATATTCAATAATATCGGTGATTACAGACAACTAATGACAAATATTCATATAATTCAATTATAGGGGGCGCAAGTTGATATACAATTATTATATTATATTACTTAAAGCCTAATATTTACTTAATTATACGTTGTATATAAAATAATGTATTATACAATATAAACAAGTATGTTATATATCTAGAGATATATACTATATATTAAATTAGCAACCTCTACAGTTGAATTATGATAGAGTATTGTTTATATATTGTATTGCTAGTCGAGAATCTCAAATAGAGATACAGCACGTCGGTTATAGCCTATAACTTATAGCCTATAACTTACCTATAGGCTATAACTTATAGCGAACTAAATGCAATAATTCAAATAGTTTAACGAATACCAGTGATCTCGTGCGACGTGATCTCGTGTGTAATCATAATGATTATGACTATGAATGTGATTCATAATACATATATTAATGTCAATAATTATTTACAAATAGTAACATTTACGTTATGCACGAAATAACTGGTTACCTAGTTTAACTATACGCGTTGCTAGTGAATATAAATCTATTATATTACTAAAATTATATTACTAAGCATTATATTTAATTAATTATAATGAGTATACAATATTAACACATTTGTAAGATTATACACCATTTATATTTCAATATTCATACTATATATATAGTATTTATCGTGTACTATAAGTACAATAAGCCCAACTGTAAGTCCACGATATTACCGGATTATCCGGTAATACTGTGTACTAATTATACGGTAAATTGTACACGGTGTAAAATATACATAATCTATACAGTATAATCTAAAATGTACATTATACTGTACAATGCACATTATCCATATTACAAACTATAATAATCTCTATAATGTTAAATATAGTCTATAGTTCAAACAAATGGACCTAATTACTAATACACGTTTATTATATTAAAACTTTTATTATAATTGTAATGCTAATCGTTGTAATTCTTTATTTATATTGTAATAGATTATAAAATAAATATAAAAAATATCTTGAATTAATACTATATAAATCACCATACTTGTAAAGGAATGCTTCCACTGGAACTAGTTCCCATATTTCTGTCTCTCGTTACCGTTTATTATTCTGTATACGTTCCTTTCTGCATTCTCGTTCCTATTTTTATATCCGTTTCCTTTCCAAAAGGAACGGAAACGACGCTATACACTGTATATATATTTATGATTCATACATATATTATATATGATATATATATATTAGATTAGTTATAAATGTAAACAATTATTATCTATCTCATTAAATATTAAATAAAGGTAATGAAATATTTTGAAATCCCTTTATCATAATATATATATAACTTGTTTAATATAATGGTGATATTATTTTTTATAATTATAATTTAATAATTTTCAGATATTTCACTGAACAATATGGATTTATTTTCAGAAGCAGATACAGTTAGTTGTTATCATATGTTTAAGTATTCATATATGTAGGTTTGTACGTTAATTACGATGAGTGCATGTATTTAATCTAATTTTGTATTATACGCTAAACTTATATCATAGTATATGATGCCTAGTGTTTGTGACTTTAGAAATGGTGGTCATCGTACTTGTGTAAGTTATTGTGTAAATCATGAATCATCTATATTAAATAATATTAAATAATAGTGATATAGAGCATGCACCTATTTACTTAGTAGCTAAGCGTTTACAGGAAAATTAAATTTATTTATATCTTATAAATTATATGTATGTACGTTATAGCCTATAAGATAGTGTGTACTTTTAGCTGATATCCTATTCAATAATCACCCGTATTCAGAGTGGATTTGACAACTTTGATTTGATAAACTATACCGACCAATCATACGATCCCGATGGTTATGGCTTCAACTCTCCTAATTCAAACACTAGCACGAATACGGTTTGTTCCATAGATTCCATAGAGTCGTTGAATACTTTTAATACGTATATTCATGTGTATATATATATATATATCTATAAACATGCGTATAATCCTAAATCACTCGTAGGCATTCATACGCGTATATCGACCACGTTATAACATATCTTTAATTCTCACACACTCGCCTGTGTAATTAAACGTCTACAAGGTATAGACGTTCAATATACATGAGCGTGAGTTGAATATGTAGAAGTTATAGATCAGGTAACCGATGATCACATTCGAAGTTATTTCATAGAGAGTGATATCGCGCGTGTATATATATACTATATACTAATAGTATATACTATATACTATTTATAAATCATTATTAACATTAATACGTAGACGTCACATCGCGCACGTTAGATCACTGCTATTCTCGTAGACTGACCCACCCACCCACTCCTCCACCACCAGGGTACGTCGCTATCATCGCCGCTGTCCGGTATCGACGACTTCGACAACCTGACGCACTACATCTCCCCGTTCGACCCCGACACGCTGATAACCGACCACGAAACCCTGTCGCTATCCACCGCACAGCCTATCATGATCACCCCGGATAACACCCCCCTCGCCTCGCCCCAGAACTACGCCCCCGCCCCCCTACTAGCCACCTGTATCGCCCTGTCGCCGTCCCTGTCGAACCCTATCTCTCCGGTCGAAGCGCAGGTCTGCTCGCTCTCCCCGCAGTTGATAGCTAACTCGCTACCCGATACTCTCGAGAATAAGGTACGAACACATTGGTACAGATGTGTATAGTTTATACACGCTAGGTTGTAATAGTGTGTGCCGAATTATTGATTATAAAAGTGATCGGCCTGATTAAAAAATGTTTTATTTAAAATTATATATATATATTTAAGAATGTAAATATATTATATATTAATAATATCATATATATATATATATATGATATAAACTTTTAAAGCGCAACCGATGAATCAAGTACTTACCCGTGTATATACATCACATTACAGAAAAACAAGCAGCGTTCACTACTACAACAACATCTCTTGGACGCCGAAAAGGAAGTGACCTTGGTGAAAATACAAATGAAACCTTCCCTCATGCCCGCCGTTCTAAAGAAAGTCGATCCCCAGTCGAATAGGGGTAAACTTAGACCCCCGCAAGCCCCGAAACCCATACAACCTCAACTGCACTCTCAACTACAGGAGTACATACAGCCGTCTAACATACCGCAGCCCCTACAGGTAACCTACGACCTTTACGCTCGTATCTCCATTACTAATACTAATAATAACGTATATCATATATTTATACTTTGTACATTCGATTATATATTTAGACTATATATTTGATTCAATAAATTATATATAAATAAATCAATAATAATTTATTAGAAGACATATTTGTTTTCTGTTTTTTTTTAGTTGTTTATATTATATATATATACGTGTGGTTTCTCTTATATGGGTTTCAAAATAATATTGCATAATTTCTATTATTTTCGCCCATCCTTTTAATGCATACACACTCGCTCCTAGAACATACAAGCTGCGGTTGTCACCACTAAATCCACGATCGCGAGTATTCTTCAGTCGACGCCCATTGTACCTAAACTACAGCAACCACACCTGCAGAAAATTATACTTAAGGTTAGTGCATAATTCATACATATATATATTATTAATTATATATGATTTTCGTATATATAAATTATTATATACAATACAACATTAAATAGTATTTATGCTATATAACTTACATGTATGAAAATACATAATATTTCCTGAAATCCTATTTTATTATATCGCCGATAAATGAAAAATGCTCATACTTTAAATGTAGATCTATCTATGTATATATATATTGAAAGATTTAAATATGTAAAATACCCTATACAATAGAAATTATAGAGTTTACGAAACTATAAGTATATTCTTATTAACTAGTAAGTATGAAAGCATAATATATATATATATATTTACACATAGTCAGATACACCGACAATAAAGTGTTACATAGCGATATTAGTGTAGTACTGATCACCGCCACCACCGCACAGACAGTAAACACGGGTCCAGCCCCACTACAACCCACGGTACTCAGCCAGGTGAACAAGGCCACCATTATACGTACCGCTGCCGTCGCCCCGCCCAACAGTAACATCGCCCCCACCCCCATCTACATCAAGAGTCTGCCCAATATGAAGTATCAGCAGGTTCGTCCAGGACCCTTCTGTCTCCACGGTAACCGGTGATCTCGTGCCAAGTGTTTGGTGATCTCTTGCGCGGTGTTTCTACTATTTATTAATAGTTATTTAAATCGCGTAATTTTCATACGAACCGGACGTCATACAAATGTATGCTGATTGATTAACGAGTTATTTATATTTTATAATTTAAATAGCGTAGTTTTCAGAATGTTTAATTCAGTATATTATTATTGTAGTATAAATATGTTTACGTAACTTACACAAACTTAAAATATGTATATAACAAAATTGCATTCGTATATATAAACTAATTTGTATAGTAATGCTATATTTTTATAGTAATTAATTTCGTTACGATATTTAAACTCTACAAGTCTATATCCCCCTACACAGGTTGTGGTCAAGCAGGAGAACAGAAACATAACCTTGACGAACTCTGGTAAACTACACAACGGCATAACCACGTTCACCGGCGGCACCCCCATACAACTACCCGTAACCATGGTGAACATAAACACTAACCAAACAGCCTTCGTTACTAAGTCGTCTCTCATCGAAAACGCAAAGGTTTCCGGATTATTCTCACTCTCTTTTTAGTATCGTATATTCTAATTATGTTATAATTACTTTTATATATATATACGTTACGTCAATACATTGTTATTTTATTATTATCTTCTACCCTCACAAGAGAAGGCCCTAATTGTATTGCTAAATAAACAATATATCGTCATTATATATTTATATTTGACTAACCATAAGCAGTATTGGTTATCGTAATAGGCATTATTATTATAACTATGCCGTAGCAGTGCGATATAACCTTTAACCTGTATCACCTGACAGATACCGATACAGCGGTTAGCTTCGGCTCCGCGTAACCTATCGCCACCTAGGGGTGAGAAACGTACCGCTCACAATGCCATCGAGAAGAAGTACCGCAAGAGCATCAACGACCCGATTAATGAACTTAAGCGTGTCCTGAAAATAGATCAAAAAGTTTGTTTACTCGTGGCTGTAGATACAATAGTAGAATCAGGTTGAGAGAAATGCGTCGCCTATCGACATCTTTTACATTATAAATTTTAACTGAGCAATACACTTTGTAAATATTTAGAATGTAAAAAGTTGGCAGTGAACTCTTCTCAACCTGATTCTAAAAAACTACAGCCGTAATAATAGTAGTAGTCACTATCAAGCCAACTTATGTCATGGTAGTAGTAGTAGTAGTAGTAGTAGTAGTAGTAGTAGTAGTAGTAGTAGTAGTAGTAGTAGTAGTAGTAGTAGTAGTAGTAGTATAGTATATAACACACGTTGACCTACCCTACCTACAGACCAATAAGAGCGGAGTACTGAGGAAGTGTATAGATCGGATCACCTACCTGGAAAGTAGGGCAGCGCGTCTTATCACTGAGAACATGAAACTTAAACACGAGAATAATCAGTACAAGATCATATTCAGTTAGTCTAGTTATTATACTATCGGTGGCATCGATCACCATTATAGTCTTTGTTGTTATTGTTATGTTTGTAGTATTGAGTGTATTTAACTAATGTTAATTATTTAAATTAGGCTAAGTCTTTGTAATGCAATATATCTTTACAATAAGAACTTATATCGTAGAAAGATTAAAGACTTAGTCGGGTATTATGTCATAGCATGGCTGTGTATTCGTATTACGTAATATCTGTTACTAATGTCATTAATCACCCTTCCAAATTAGACATTTATTATTAAAATAATATATATATATAATGTAGTGTATAATACAACTTATCCCAACACCGTACCCCAGGCGATCAGACCGACATCATTAAGAACGAGCCTATAGTGATAACTAACGAGTTGACCAGTGACCCACTGATTAAAGAACTGCTAGAGGTCGACGATGATATGATGGACACGAGCTCCTCGATCCTGTCCAACACCGTCGACAATAATCTCATTGGTTTGTGTAAGTACACCAGTGGAGGTTAAGCTTTAGGGGTTTAAGGTTTAAACGGATATCTCACTTCGGTGAATATTAGCTAGAAACAACTATATTCGCGTAGATCTCTGAAAACTAGGAATATTCTCAAATTTGTGAAATTATTGCCTCAGCTCTCTTCTAAATAGGTCATCACACCATTCAATACATTACATCGATATGGTCCTGGTAGTTATTAATAGAATAGTGACATAACCCCCACCTTATTGCGTAACAACGCGCGAGGTATTGACGTAGTGGCCTATTGGTTTTATTTAATTAAATTCTGCGCTATTGATATCGTCAATGTAATGACTTATTAATATCATACCAGCGCTGAATATAATCAATACTCCTCGCACTAGTTTCGTTGCATGGCTGTTATAGTCACTACTACTACTACTATAGCGCTACATTAAGGCTGGTCTTTTGTAGTAGGACAGTTGTTTAGATGGACAGGTTGATACAAGCTGGAGGCCTGTCCATCTGGTCAACTGTCCACTCTACAAAGATACATCCTTACACTACTACTACTACTACTACTACTACTACTACTACTACTACTACTACTACTACTACTACTACTACTACTACTACTACTACTACTACTACTGCTACTACTGCTACTACTACTACCCCTACCCCCACACCTATACCCCTACAGCTGAACCAATGGACACCGGTATACTGGACAGATCGCGATTCACCCTCAGCATCTTCATGTTCTGCTTCCTAGCGTTCAACCCCCTCGGTCAGCTGTTCTCCAGCATCACTGGTCAAGCCGGAGCCACTGGTCAAGCAGCTACGGCCACCGCTAACAACGGAGCCAGTCGCTCGTTGATGAGCGATCCACTAGGTCAAGGTCGGTATCCATGCAAGGTCACGCACTAGTGATAGAGAGAGATCATTATTTCTAGGGTGTGCTTTTTATAGCATGGTAAGTTGGACAGATTGACATACTACCACTGTATATAGACGCTGTATCAATATGGTCAACTTGTCTGCTATAAAAATCATTATTTTCCTATATTTATATTATATTTACCCCTTATTGCGATTATCACCACCAGAATACGGATGGATGGATTGGATATTGCCCACTCTGCTGGTGTGGGTGCTGAACGGAACTATTTGTTTAGGCGTACTGATACGAATCTTTATATTCGGTGAACCCGTGACCCGAGCTAACTCCAGCCAGGCTTTGTCCTACTGGAGGCACAGGAAACAGGCTGATATGGACTTGGAAAGGGTTTGTTTGCCTCGATCAATGAACGCTACACTAGTACGAATATACAGATTATAATGCTATAACTATAACTATTGTAGTGTATACATTAATGCGATGTTTTATCTCAGCTACCTACTGCTTATATAGCATACTAATTATGTAATAATTAAATAGTTTATATAAATGATTATGAAATGAATTAGTTTCACTAATTATACCCGAACAATGTTAATGATTGCACTTTACAAGGGATTAAACCTAGGTACAGGTGCACTTAGTGTAGATATTTAACTGTTTTAGTGTATTAAACTGTAATGAATTGTATTGAGATAGTGTAAACATTATATTATTATATATTATATGTGTGTAGAAAAGGCTAAGTAATAGTATATATATATATATATATATATATATAGATTAATATGTAACCATTCTTCATATTATCTAATTAGTACATGGCATGTACTACATGTACCAACATGCACTATACTAATCTACTTATTGAGAACTAGGTTAATGTGATTATCACTAATCATATAGCTGCTAGTAATACTAGCCTAGTATACTATAAGCTTGACTAATCTAATCATATCGCTAGGACATATCGTCAATACTTCGAATAATATAATAATAGAACAATTATTTCTATTCAAAACATTACTATTCGATACAATATTTAATCAGCGCATGAATGCTCTCACCATACCAATGAATGTTCATGAAGATATTAACCACCTGGTGTATCCCCCACCCACCCCCGCATTACATAACCCCTACCCCACCACCCCCACCACCGCATACATAACCCCCCCCACCCCCGCACACACAGAGAGAATACGCCCAAGCATGCACCCAGTTGACCCACTGTCTGACGGCACTAGGTCGGCCTGTGTCCGTCTCACGGTTTGACCGCTACATCGCGTTCTACTGGTCACTACTGCGCCATGTGCTTCATCGTATGTACATTGGCAAGTGGTTATCTAGACGAGCGGGCTGCTTCCAACACTGGACCAATAAGTCGGGTTAGACAATAGTATTAGCTCATTCTATTGTTGTTCTAATTTAGGAATAGATAAAGTGATTATAGATGCATTACTGCGATCTATACAATTACCCTCATATATGTATATCTATTTAGGTAAACAACATAATTCAGTGGTGAATGTACCTGACAGCCTAATGCATGGCAGTGTAACATAGACTTATTAGTACCTTCATAGCTGGGCTCTAATGTTAAATATTGTCCTAGCCTAGCCAAATATTCATTTATAGCAGCACCGACCCCTGACCACTACACCTAACCATCATCTCCTCACGCCCCCCCCTCCACCCCTACCTCCTTAGTGAAGAGAATAGAACGTTCCGAAGCTAAACAGTCAGCCCGAGACGCCTCCTACGTCTACCACAAACTACTGCAGCTGTCGTTGACCCACGCGACCCCTTACTCCGACCCCCTGTCCGTGATGACCTTGGCATTGTGTTCCTCCAACACTAGCGAGGCCGGGGAGAAGAGCGTTACAGCCCCCATGAAGGCGGAGATCTACGCTACTGCTGCCCTCGCTTTCCGCCTCCATATGCCCTTCTTTAAGCGTATCACTTCGGTTTGTTACTGCTACTACCACTAATATTGCTAGAACTACTATTTGTATTCAAAAGAATACAATTATATTAAATTAGGCGCATACTTTCCATTATTTTCGACGAAATATGTTAATTTACAATAAATATGAGTTTAAATGTTGAGCCAATAACTAATCGTAATATTGCCCTAGATAACCCCCGCGCACCACTACGACAACAGTAACCCCTATGCCTCCCCCACAACAGAGGTACTTCCTGTGCAGAGCTCGTCGCGTGTGTAGCACTAACACCTCACACGTGCCCGCCTGTATGCAGTGGTTGTGCTGTAGCACCGGTCATCGCTACTTCATAGACGGGCAGTGGTCAGCTGACAGTATCGGTCAACATACCGCTAGCACCCTGTTCAGCACCCTCGCTAATGAAGGTAAGCACCCTGTTCAGTACCCTCGCTAATGAAGGTAACCACTACATGCTGCCCGTTACTTTTTAAGCAACTGATACTAAGATTGCAGCGATGCTTTAGATTTGACTGACATCATTTACTGCATCACTAGTAGTCACTATGCTGTATTACAGCCACACTTCTCTATGTAGTATTGACATATAAACTATCTGTTTATAACAGTAACTGTATGATGCCTATAGTTACCATCATGAATGCATATCTACTATTATTCAGATCTGGGCTTATAATATTCCACCATCAAACATAATATTAGTATGTAGAATACATGAACTATAGATTAAAAATAAACATCTATTACTACTAACATAACCTAACCTGAACCACTACCCTGTACTCATACCCACTACCCCTACAGTTACACCCCCCCCCCCCCCCCGCATTCCGTAGTGGACCCCCTAGCACACATACCCACTCCCCCTACAATAACACCCCCACCCCCCCCCCATTCCGTAGTGGACCCCCTAGCACACATTATGAAGTCCTACAGGGAACATCTGCTCGAGAGATCTCTATACGCCCTTGTCACCCCCGGTTACAGTAACGACACCCTCCTGGGACCCGATAAGGGTGTAGACGGGTAAGTTAACCCCCCCCCCCGCCGCCCCCCCGGGTAGATTAGAATATGATTATAACAAATTATAAAACTATATATACTACTTATAAGTAAAATAACCTGTTATATGGAATTATTTCAGAGTTGAAGTACGCTTTATTTAAAGACGTACTATATTTAATATAGATTTATTTATTAACATCAATCACGTCTTCTTTGATGATTAATGTTAACTTTATATATAGGATTTATAATATTAAAATGTTGATCTAAATTTGAAATGTCTCCACGCCCCCTCCTAACTGACCTTCCCCCCTACCCTCACCGCCCTGTAGAGCCTCTCAGACTTCGGATGTATGGCAGTACCTGGAACTGTTGAATGAATCACTTAAGAGTACTGTCACAAGCGAAGAGAATGTGAACTTTACCGTTGGAAGTAGTATGGCAGCTCATAATAATGGTTCGTACACCTCCATCATCATTGATACACTCTTTTTATATCATTATTTCTATACTATTATTATTATAATAATAATAATAATAATTTTATTTAGACAACTAAATAATATTATAATACAAAAATTCTATAAAGTGAAGTTATAATAATTTTAACGAACATATATTAAAAGATGCTTGTTCAGTGTTATTACATTATCACTGATGATGCCATCACAAACACATTACATAATCACTGATGATGTCATCGTGATCACATTACATCATCACTGATGAATGCAATAGGTGACGACGAGGTGTCCAGATGGTGGTCGAGCGTAGTCACCATAGCACTTCATTGGTTGACCTCTAAAGATGACTCATCGGCCGGTGGTGACCTCTGCCATCATATCGCCATCGTGGATCAGCTACCCAAGCAATTGCAGGACTCAAGGTTTGTCCCCACCCGCGCTCCTCCATTATTTTGTAGCTCTATTATCTTTGTAGCTTGTCCTCGTAACTCTATTATCTATTATCGTTGTATACCAGTGATCTCGTGGGATGTGATCTCATGAGGATTGGTGATCTAGTGCGCGATGATAATATATGTTAATGTAAATAATAATTTCTACGTAGTAGAATTTATACTACGCAAGAAATCACCAATACACGCGAGATCATTGGTTACCTATTTTTAGTATTCTAATGGTGTATTGTAGTAAACTAATGGCTGAGTACTACTCGATAAGGTGTGTAGAAGTAAGTAGCGTTTCTACAAAAGTAGAAATAGGTTTCGAGGCCATCGTCACCTATCCTTTATATTATTGAGCGGCGGCGATACTTTAGAAAGTAAAGCATAGCTGATGTCCGTAATAGAACTGCAGCCAGTTCACCTCACTAGATACCAAACTAACACCTATACTTTATGTTCAATTATGTCACGGTGTCAGGATATAACTAGTAATGTTTACCACATTGAACCATTATTTCAGTTTTTTTATTGTTTACTATTAGAATTTAATTCTTATAAATATAAATGTGTATTTCCTGTACTGCGATTTAACTCCTTATATCATCATACAAATACTGGTAATACGGTAATACATATATTGTATAGATTAATACTTTATAAAATTGCATATATAAATGATTATATAACTATAGATGTAAATATATGCATAGAATATGTACTATTAAAAGTATTATTGTATATAATCGTAGACAATCTGTATATATATATATGTACACGACTAACATGACTAACCTCCTGCCCCGATTACAGCGAACCCCTGGTGAAGGCCGTACAACTATCGTACCGCGCCCGCCGTTGCCACCTGGAGTCTAACAACGATCGTAACTGTTCCTTCACCACCCTCCGCTACTGCGACCGCGCGTCGGGTTACCTAGCCGAAGCTATCACTCTGAACGCAGTCATGCCAACCTCTCGTCCGATCAGCCGACCATCTCCTAATAAGGTACACTTCGAAGCCTGTTCGAAGCTTACGTTTCGCTGTGTGTGCTACGATCTTTGATCGACGTTTACTTTTGATTCGTAACATTTTGCTGTATGTCTATTTTCGCCGGTTGTTTATTGCTTAGTGTTTGTGCGATTCGTTGTGCGCTTGTTCCTACAATCTCTATACTCGAGCCAGGCAATGATGTATTCATTTACTTTATATTTCTACAATCTTTGCCGCGTATCCATTGCTTAGCGTTCCTACGATCTTTGCTATAATCGGTGTTGCATTGTAGTTGCATTGCAAGTGTACTCTATCTGCAATGCATCCCTGATGCAGTCATCGCGTGTACGCAAACTCTATAGTCTTTGCACTGCTAATGCTTTGTCGCGTTATTCTTCTTTAATAGTTACAGGGTGTCATTATTATCAATATGTAGATAAGCAGGTTAACTAGCGCATCATTTATTTCTGTTATTGAACAATTATTAAGGAAATTTGTCACCGAATTTAAATATATATTTACATATATCATAATTTATTATCAATATCCAAAAATTGTATTATTAAAATTGTTATTATTTAAATAAATCATGAAAGTTTAGTACTGTTATATATACATATCAAATTAGTTATTATAGTAATCAACGTATAAATACAATGCTCACATTAATGATTACGATTCGATAACATTTCATAACACAATATCTATTGTTCCCTATAGTTGATGCAGTTGCTGGTTTGTGATTGGCTATTGAAGACTAGGGCTGAGATTTGGCAGCAGGAGTGCGACGCAGCAGGTAGTTCTATCTCACTACCGCCCGCCAATCGTATTCTCTCTGGCTTCCAGAGTGATCTTAATGCTTTAAGGGCACTGTCGCAATGCTTGAAGGCATGCTTGCCAAGGGTTAGTCAAACTAGCTATACTGTTAATAACAATAATATTTATTAGAAGAATTTTAATAATAATTTTTTTTCTGTTGAATTATAATAATATTTATATGTTTTCTTCTAAAGGGCTTCAAAATAATATACCTATTTTCTGTTGTTGTTGCCCATAATGGTATTACATCTAATGTTACTACTGCTATGTTTATAATTAGTGGTACTAAACTTATAGTTTACGGTACTTGTTATAGTGGTAGTAAGTTAGTCTTTCATAACACAACTAAAGTAACTGCTACTATTAACTAGTTCATACGATACTAGATCTAGAGCCAACTAGCTATCATTAATATTGTAAGTTAAATAGCTATCTCTTCATACATG
Organism: Osedax fenrisi; assembly: GCA_964019155.1. NCBI lineage: Eukaryota > Metazoa > Annelida > Polychaeta > Sabellida > Siboglinidae > Osedax > Osedax fenrisi. Next base: position 3,253,326 of record OZ025243.1, read on the forward strand.
CATCTCTTCCACACTTCTATTTAAAAACAAACTACATACTGAACTTGAACTGGGCTAACTTACTTTATGAAATACACACATTTCCAAACAATTTATTTGTATTATTATTTTATTACGAATGTCACCATATCTTTATATCTCACTTCGAACTCGATCTATCTAAAATTAGATGTTGTGACTAAATAACTATACTACTACTACTACTGAATACAGGTATTCCTATACGAGGCTAAAGCTCGAGTGATGGCAGGAGCTAACCCCGATCGTACCCATCAACTACTGGACCGTAGTCTACACAGGCGCAGGTTCAACGACGATGACATCTCGACCAATCAGAGCGCGGCTGCTGCCACTACACTCGGGGGTCAAGAGGTCAAACCCAGCGATAACGCCCACATCAGCCGAGAACACGCCGACGCCCTTCTGTTGGCCTACAAACACCTCGGCGGTCAATCCCTACTGGACGGAGACCGTACGAACATGTTGACGGAGGCGGCGAGATGCTACGAGAAGCTGGGAGACGGTAGGGCTATCTCGGACTGTAGGTTCATGCTGTCCGCCATGGCTAAAGACGATCAAAGAACCATGTAATCACCACTACCACCATCACTACCATCACCATCACACTATCGTTATATACCTCCGTATTATCACTATTTTAATGTCGTTTAGCGTGTAGATTTTTATATTTTTAAGTGATATCATTTTATTATCTTCGTTTAGATCATCGTCGTCGAGGATTCTGACTTTTATTGTTATCGATATTGTTACATCACTATATATTTATTATATCTTTAAAAAGTTTTAAAAATTAGAAATAGTTTTTTAATAAATATTTTATAATCTTATTTACATTTATATATATAAATGTTTAAATGTATATTTTATTATTAAAAATTGATTATTATACTTTACAGTTTAATTAAAGTTGATAAATAAAATGAATTATAATTTTATCATTATTATTAACACAAATTTTATAAAAATAAGTTGGAAATATAAAGTTAATAAATGAGTAGATAGATATGAAGAAAGATAGAAACAATTAAATAAACAATTGCATACATTATTATATTTGATACCTTTTTAAATTTTTATTAATTATTTATTCATCATTATATTGTTAATAAAGATATTTAAAATATAATACTTACATTTATTATTATTTTAAATAAAGTATATTACATCAATGTTATTAAAATATTTGTATACCCGTATTCATATCCTACAATTCCTACTAAATGTTTGAACACTAAATATAGTTTGAAAAATTATCCTAAATTATGTATATATCAGTTGGAAAAAATCATGATTTTTTTTAAAAAATCAAAAAAATTAAAATCACATTGATTTTTTGATAGAATAAATTATATTTATATAAATTTATTATATTAAAAAATATTCTCTATTAAAAATGTACTTAAAAATAATTTTAAAACTACTTGTATGGTATAGATGCCAACTCATAATGACATAAATTCCATAATTTAAGGAGGGTGTATATGAAAAACTAATACTAATAATATTAATATATTTATTGTTATTTAAATTATTATTTTGTATTATAATATAAAATGTATATGAAATGATCATATTATGATCTTAACAATGTTCCATTGAATGTATATAATTCTTTGATGTTAAATATTTCATAAGATAAATATTTGTGAAATCATTTTTTTCAAAGAATGCATAATATAATATAGTAATTAATAATTACTAATTATAAAATATATATCAGAGCTAAAATCTTTACATTCAAAGAATACATTATATAGCATGCTGCATAACATATATATCAAAGAGCTAAAGATCTTTTATTCTATAATAGGTTTTTTATAATATAATTTTAAATATATATATATATTATATTTATTTTAAATAATAATTTCTAGAAATGTCTAGTTTAATATTTACAAAACAAATTAATTAAGCATTATAAATAAATATAACATTGGTAATACTATTAATAATAGTAATCCAAACTATTAATTACATTTTATCAAATTATAAAAAAGTTGATTTATAATCAAAAAAAATATGATTTTTGCCTTCAAAAATATCATTGATTTAAATCAAACAACTCTGGTATATATATATATGATTATATATAAATGTAGTCATTATTATTATATTTAATCATTTGTAGTTGACCTGTAGACAACTAACATCAAATTAGGTGAATTTACATTTAGTAATGAAATAAAATTACGAAATTATTTTATCTAAAATAATATTTCCATGAATGCTTGGTTATTACTTACTTACTTATGTCGAGCTCTCGCTCGACTCTTCTTTGCCTTATCTCTCCAAACATCTCTGTCCAACATCATCGTCTTTATCTCATTTATATCGTCTAGTCCTATGTCTTTTCTTAGATTATCTACAAAAGTGATGGTTTTGCGACCTCTTCTTGCACTACCATTTGTCGGTTCCCATAGGACAAGTTTATGAGCCATTTCGTTGTCGTGTCTCATCAAATGACCTGCAAGTTTAGTCTTCTTTCTTTTATTACTTCAGATATTCTTGAGAGTCCATTATATAGCGTTATGTTATTGATTTTATCTTTCCAGGATATGTTTAAAGCCATTCGGAGAAGTCTGGTGTAACATCCATCTATTCGTTTATTCATAGTTTTTGTAGTTGTCCATATTTCAGCACCATATGTGTATATTGTTTCAATCGTAGCCCTGAATATTCTAACTTTAAGTGAGTCTCTTATGCTTGATTTCCATAATTTCTTCATCTTATTAGCGGCTGACCAGGCTAGTGCTTTACGAATATTGAAGTCTTTTTCTGAGCTTTGCATCCATGACCCTAGATATTTAAAGTTATCTACTATTTTGATTTCATTATTGAGTATGGTGTGTATATGTTGGTTATTGTCTATACCGAAATACATGGCTTCTGTCTTTTTACAGTTTATCTTTAGACCTATATTTCCACATTCTTCTTCTACTCTCTGAAGCAGTATTTGTGCTTCTTCAATATTTTTACTAATAAGAGCTACGTCGTCTGCATAGCTGAAATCTGTAACATTTACTGCTGGATGTCTCCTACTTTTCTTTCTTGCTATTTCAAAACCTATTTCGCTCTCTCGTCCATCTATTGCTAGTCGCATAGCATAGTCTAAAGCTATAATGAATAGGAATGGAGCTAGAGTGTCTCCTTGCAGTACTCCGTTTTGAATAAGGAAAGTTTCAGTGATTCCATCAGGCGTTATTACTTGCGCTTTTGAGTTACTGTGAAGAGATTTTATAGCTCTTATTAGTATTTCTGGAATTCCATAAATCTTGAGAATTTTGAATAGAACTGCTCTGTCGATGCTGTCGAAAGCCTTTTTAAAATCCACAAATGTTATGATAGATTGAATATTTTTGGTCTTAATTCCTTCTATGAGTCGTCTTATTGCTAATATATGTGCAATGGTTCCTCTACCTGGTCGAAATCCATTTTGGTTATTCCTCAACAATTTATCGACTGTAGGTTGAATTCTGTTCAGAATCATCTTGTTTGTTATCTTTGAAGCAATACTTGATAAGCTTATTCCTCTGTAGTTATTTACATCGCTTAGATCTCCAGATTTAGGTAGTGGCTTTATGTTGCTTGATGTCCATTGAGCTGGTGTTTCTTGTAAAAATAGTATATTATTTGCAAAGTTTAGTATGATGTCGTCAAATTTGCAGTACTTTAGTATCTCTGGACTTATATCATCAGGTCCTGCAGCCTTACCATCTTTAAGATTATCTGTCACTTTTCTATATTCTTCCAGAGTAAAAGCTGTTATAGCTATATTATGTGTTTCATTCAAAACCAAATTGAGATCTGTATTAACTAATATGTTTTCATCGCCTTTTCTGTCACTTCCCAGTAATTTTTTGAAGTGTTCGTACCATATCTTGACTCTATCTTCTTTGCTTTTCGCCTTTATAATTCCTTTTTTGGTGTTTTTACGGCCTGTTATTTCGTTAATTAACTTCCAGCATTTAGAATGTTTAGATTCTTGGTTTGTTAATTCTACCTGTTCTGTGGCTTTTTGTAGTGCGTTACTCTCGATGTTCATGTACATATTACGTAAGTTATCTTTTGCTTTTACTAGTTCTTCATAGCTTTCATTTGTATTTGAAAGTGTGTGTTTACTGTATGCAATTTCTACTTTCTCTCTCAATTCTTGAATTCTATGATCATAAGTAGTGTTAGTTTTTCGGTTTGCTCTTATTCTAGGAATCATCTTCTTTGATATGATATTATTAGCTTCTATAAAGTTTTCATATAGTTCTGTTGCAGTTGTGTTTTCAGATTGAAGTTCGTTAAATTTTTCTCTGACAGCTTTGCTATATTCAGTACTAGCGTCTTTATTCTTCAGTATTGACCAGTCATATTGTGTTTTCTTAGCTTGAGTTGAGTTCTTTCTTAAACTTAATTTTAACTTTGCTGTCAGAATTCGATGGTCGGATCCAACACTGCTGAAACTGTTGTAGGCTTCACAGTTATGTAAGCTGTTCTTCCACTTTCGTCTAATCAAAATGTAGTCCACTTGAGTTTTGGCACCAGTAGAGTCTGACATAAATGTCCATAGTTTACCGGTCCTCTTTCTGAAGAATGTGTTGGCTATCATCATGTTAGTTTCTTCGGCGTAGTCTATTAGAAGTCTGCCGTTTTGATTACTGTTTCTATGATATGTGTACTTGAAAGTGTCATTTGTTCCTACATGTGCGTTGAAGTCTCCTATCGTCAGTAATACATTGTGCCTTGGTATCGTAGTGGTTGCGTCGAGTAGGTTTTTATAATGAACTTCTGCTTCATTGCTCCCTTCACATGGTGAATAATGAATTATTACTGTAGTGAGTGGGTTTCCGTTGAAATGTACAATAATTATTCTTTCAGTCCACTTAATTATTTCTCTCAGGGCTTGTTCTGCTTTTGAGTCTAATAAAATTCCTATACCTCCTGCAGATGCTTGATTTTGGTTTCTCCATGCAGATGTTGTAATCAATGTATGTTTATCTATTCTTTCGTATTTTATAGTGTCGTCATGGCATATTTTATGATCTACTATTCCTAGTATGTTAATGCCTTTTTTGGATGCGTTATATATTAATTCATTCTTTCTGTCTTCCATCCTGATAGTTCTTACGTTCATTGTTGCTATTTTTATAGACTGCTTGCAACTAAGCAGTTTACTGCATGAAACTTTGCTGTCGAGAACACTCCCTCCTTTCGGCTTTAAAAGTGTCATGTCATTGTAGATATTATTATTATCTGCTCCGTTTATGAGTAAGGTGTTGTTGTTGGCAGGGGCTTTAACCCTGGTGCTGTTGGTTGTGATTGGCATAGTTGAGTTTTCGTTTGCTGGATACATTAGCGATCGCTACTTCTACTAATGACGTGGTTCCCAGTTTTGGGCGATTTCCCAATGTACAGTCGTACAAAGCGAACCATATGATACCGTGGAGAAAGTCAATCATTCATCGCTATCGTATGAATACAAGAACCCACATACAATTCTTGTCTTCTTCTTCGCTTTAGACCTGTGTGATATGCTTGAAGCTACCAAGGAATAAATCCTCATCACCATAGCTCTCTAGTTCATTAGAGTACGCAAGCCTCCTCACCACGGCAAGGCGGAAGAATTTAAGGAGGAAAATAATTGTTATGTTAATATGCTTGGTTATTATAAATAATAATTTACATATTCATTGATTTGTTTTCTAAAATATTATTAAATTTAAACATAATTAGTATAAATTAGTTATAGCTATAATATATATTAAACATATTTATTAAAAACACTTCTAATTATATAATGTTTTTCGATATATAATAATAATTAATATAAATTTATTTTATATTTTGAATTAAAAAAGAATTAATATAACCAGTAGTTTATATATTTATAATCATTTATAATTTTTTAAATATTTATGTATTTTTAAATTATAGTATTATATTATATTTGTATATTTGGATAAATATGTTTATTTAGATATAAATGAATATATTTTAGATGAATTATATTATAATAAAAATACATTTCATATTTTATTAAACTGAATATTATAAATAATAATTAAAGTTCTTCTTTAACTGCAGGTTCTTCTTTATTGTTTTCATATTCAGGATTAGACATTTGGTTAACACATTCCATAAATTCATAATTTTCCAGGAGATATTCTTCAAAATTCCAATGTTCAATTTCATTCCAACTTAGGATATCATTTTTGTCCACATCAAATGAGGAGAATAACTATATATTTAATAAATAATTAATATAATTTATGTTAACCTTTGTTTTTAGTATATATATTAATTAAAATCATAATAAATTTACTATTTTATCAAAACAAAATTTGAAACCATATTAAAATATTATTCAATATATAATATATAATATATATTTCTAAATTTCAGAGAAATTTTTCTTCAAAAATGATCAAATTTACCTTTTAGTAAGAGTTTCTAAAACTATAACTATTAATTGAACTATTATACAATATTAATAATATTAAAAATATTTAAAGTACAAATAAATTGTACAATAAAGTACAATACCTTTTGAACTTGCAGATTATTCATTCTGTATTTATTATTATTCATCCACAATTTTAATATTTCAGATTTGTTGATATATTCTTCACCTTTAAATTTTTCAAATAATTTATATCTAGAAAATCATATTATTAAAAATATAAATAAGATTATTTAAAATAAATTAATTACTGTTAACTAACTTGATTTGCTTATTATTATTGGAGATATCATTAGTTAATTTTGTTAATGGCTCACATTTCTTCAGATTATAATTATCAGTATCAGCATTTACTTGTACACCCTTTTATAATTATAATTAATTACCATTAAGGTACAACAATTATATAAATAATTACTATCCATCTATATTAATTATAATAAATTTATATAATTAGATAATATAATACTTATCTATACTTGAAATTAAATGAATTATAAATTATAAATTTAGTAACTAATTTTTAGTCCAAATTAAATTTCACAAACATTTTCATTAACGTAAGAACACTTTGAAGCATTGTAATATAGAATAGGCTGAAACCAAAGATTGCAAGCCAAATTACGTCCTTTAGAAGAACGCACAACATGGTACCACCTATACAATTATGTGTGTTCAATGTATATAAAATTGTAGTAAAAATATGTATTGTATATATAAAAATAATTTATAATTAATTTTTAAGAATTAATTGTTACAGCATAATCAAATTTATAAGTCATTAAACCTTATAGGTATATATATGCAATCTCCCTTATTAATACGTGCAGTTATAATAGGAACAGATGCTAGCTCAGGGTATTTGTGTGGATCAAACGCATCAATATCATCCGTATGGTAACTTCCCTTAAATGTCCAGCCCTTTGCTTCTACCTTCTCAGCATATTTCTAAATTATATGAATTATGAAATATTTAATAAATAATCATATATATGAGTATATAAATAGTAATAATATACAGCAGTAATTAACTATATTTCAATATAGATTTGTGATACAATAGTATCGAAATTCTTGATAATATAATTTAAAAGATTAAATCTATATCATATGTGAACACAACGATTACAGCTAATATAAACATTGACATAATAAGATTTAGTTATTATATTAATTAGTGAGTAGAAATTCTGTGTATACAGAATATATTGACAATTGGTATATTTAATATATTTTAAGTTATTAAATATAACCATCTGAATATAATCAATGTAATATATATATATATATATATATCAAATATACACTTTAATTAATAAGGATTAAATAAAATAATAATTAATGTAATAATAGCCTTTGACAGAAATACAGATCTCATGTAATATGCCCTTTATTATTATGTATTAATGTATCCAAATATAATTACAAAATATATGAAATAAATATTTGGAATATATAAATTGGTGTATTTATTTGTATATATTGTATATTATATTATAGTATTTCATGCACACACACACATATATATATTTAATAATATATATATATGACATATACTCCTATTTATGTCACAGATACACCATCAATTCGTACAATAAAAATAATTGTATAATATAATTTTAAAAATTATCTGTAAAATAATGCACAAATAATGCTTTTATATGGAAAAGCTCATAAATGAAGCATTTTATTATTTCAATAAGTCTATATAAAAAGGTGTCATAAATATTTTAATATTATTTTGTATATATTTTGTATTATTATTTATATATATTTTAGTTTCTATTAATATATTAATGTATATTTTAAATTTTAATTTGGACTTACAGACATCACATTATAATAATAAAATAAGACAAATAAACATTAATTACTGTAAAAATAGCCTTTGACAGAAATACAGATCTCATGTAATATGCCCTTTATTATTTTTAATTAATATATCCAAATATACCAACAAAATATATATGAAATAATTATTTTGTTAAATATTTATTTGGATTTATATACATTGTTGTATATAATAATATGGCAATTATTTATAATATATGTATATAATAATATACCAATGACATACATATTTACATTGATATATATATATATATATATATATATATATATAGATTAAATAAGATACATACAAATAATAATAAACTTTACGATAACAAATAAATTATAATCTTAGATATGAATTAATAATATTGATATTGTATTCACTCAGAGAGAAGATTAAGATTCATCACTATAAGTCAATCATGAATTAACAATGAATACTTATTAGGGTAATATACATTTATCTTCATTGTGAAATAGATTTAATACATCTAGTGTATTATTAATTATATAGACTATATTTGTATGGAGATATAATATTAGGTTTAAAAATATAAGTTATTATATTATATTTTGTTAATGATTTATTATATTTTATTAATTATATTATATTGTATAATTTTTTCATATTTAATTAATAATATATTGTTAATAATCATGAATTTAAATATGAAGTCGTAAATTAAGACTCTTATTATATTTCACTAAAAATATCTATATAAAATTAATAATATTAAGAGAATATTAAATAATTACCAACTTTATCTATGAAAACGATATCTTTATAACCATCCAGCAAACAATTTATATTTTCCAAATCATCGTAATGCAAGACACTAATAGTTCCTCCAGATGATAGCCATAATACAGCCATTTTAAAATCATAGCCACCACATTGAAAAGGTCGACTCAAACAAATATCATCTGTTCAGGAATTAATATATAAATATTTGACATTAATTATATACAATTATTTATCTATCTTTATAAAAAACTGAAATATATTTCGATAAAATTATTTATTTTATTAATCATATTATTTATTTTCAATAAATTTGATACATAAGTATAGTAAGATACATAACTGTAAATAAATATGCAATTTTGTATTATATTTTACACAATTTTAAGAACATAACATAATTATAAATACATATATTTATTCTATATAATACCTATCATGTTTCCAACAACTTCCTGTATCATATAATAATCTTCGAGGGTAGAGTTATATTTGTTAATGAATTCTGACAACAGTAATGATAAAGTTTCCGTCCCTCTATTTTCCTTCTTTCCATGCTCCAATGATATTTTAATTGTGCCGAATTTCTCTCTGAAATTAATGTATATGATAAACATTTAGAAAATTGGAATATAACTTAATAATAATAATGTAATAAATTATGAAGTCTAACAAGTTAATTATATTACTATCTATCTTCTTTAATATATAACATATTTATATTTAAAATTTAATTTTATAATATTTCTTTTGTTTAAAATTGTAATATTTTTAATATATACTATAATATTTAATAAGGTGAACGAATCTGGAATGGTATTTGTAGTTTCCCAACAATTAGATGAGGGTATCGAGCTTTCGCACACCCATTTGTAAATAACACTTCTAAATTTACATTAATCAATGTATAGAGATTATCAAGTGTGAATATAATATATAAATTAAAATATGCATAGAAAATTTCTATTAGATATTATTAAGTGATGTCACTAAAAAATCAACAAGTAAATGTAAAATAAACACTCGTTTATATGTGTATATCATATATTATATGTATATAAATATACTAAATAGGATCTACTTATATTATGGGCATTAGGTTTATTTTGTAGGTCAAATAATACACTCGACATCGGTAACCAGTGATCTTGTGATGAGTAATTTAATTTGGTGTAGTGATTTCGTGCTTAGTGTAAATTCTACTATTTATAAATAATTATTTAAATTTATATTGCATTTCGCACGAGATCACTGATTTTCCAACATCCAACTCATTTCGGATACCAATACTACTGTTCTATTACTTATAAATAAGTAAATACATATTAAACAATTAAATAATTAGACTATATTAGAGGAAGTCTGCAAATTTAAAATAAAGTCGCAACATTAAATACACATATAATTAGTTTGAAATTAGAACAACAGTCACATTAAAATATCGACATGTATTATCGATAGTGATTCGGCAGAACATATTTAATGATGGTCTGTAATCTAAATTCAACCTAATTTATAGTCTATATTATATAGTATTATACTAAGTATATACTAAGTATATAATCATTAAATTATAATGTGGTAAAATATTGATAATTTATTAAAAGAAAAAGTTTATTATAATCTAAAGCGACACACTTATTTGTTAAAGAGAGGCTTCTGCATTTATGGCAGATTTTTATACGAAATAAGAAATACAGAGGTCAATTCGAGTAACAACCAATGTCTATCGATTTAAAAATCGATGGATTTTTTTTGTAAGTACACGGTAATACTAAATGATAACAAGTTATTATTAACCGTATATATATATATATAGTATACCATACAAATATCGGGTAGTCCATAAAAGAAGTACAATGGAAAGAATACATTTATTTTGTTATTTTATGATATAATTATAATATACTTTTATACTAATACTAAAAAGAATAGTGTTCTCTTATTAAATATTAAATAAGTTATTTGTTTTATAGAATAACAACGTGTATTATCCCATTACAATATTTTAAACAGTATTTAAATATGTATATTTTAAATACGCCTATTTTTCTGATAAACCATATTTAAAATGGTATCAACTTGAAGTGAACTTCAACTTCAATCATTGAATCAATGGAATACAATTTATTATTTTTATAATAACCTTATATACGTATCGGTCCATAATATATAAGCAGGTATATGTTTAGCAGCTCCTTTAAATACTACTGGTTTTCCAGGTAATACATATTTATTATAAAATAAGTTAGGATCTAAGAATTCATAAAAACTATCGATTTTATCGTTTGCTATTTTATGATTACCAAATGGTTTTAATTTTATAATTTCATTTGGTAATTTTTTGCAATAAATTATATAGGTTTGGATTATTATTAAATAATGTATTATTAAATACCGATATATCATGATGTTGCAGCATTATGTAATAATAAAACTAAATAATACGCACAGCTAATATGCTGGCTTATGGTAATGTATATTTCCATAGTTTAATATCTATATTACAAATAAATTATAAATTTATTTATACAAATTTAAAAAGGAAACAGAAAATCCTAACACCACTGATTTAAGAAAACTATATTTACAAACAAAAGTAAAACATGATATTTTCTACAATGTCCAGAGTTTTTAAATATATATATATTATATGAGATAAAGTTTTTTTAGACAAATAAGTCAAATCTTTGTATACTCTAAAAATAATAAACCTAAATGTCACAAAACGATATATATATATAAAATAATAGACACTATTAAAATAAAATATACATATAGATAGATAGTTGAGTTATATGCATTACAATTGTAATTGTATAATTACAATGTCAAATATTTATATATATATATATATATATATATATATATATAGGAATATCCATGATAGATTCATAAGGTTTATATACATAGCCTCCTTTAGCATGAAGCTAAAGGAAGCCAATATATATCCTCCCCTGGCCTTATTGGGGTAAATCATTAAACTCAGTATCAAATTATGGCCTCCTTTAGCTTTGAAGCTAAAGGAGGGCATGTTTTAATACATTAATGAAGGTCCTAGTACACTTCTAGGTGACTTCCTAAAGGACATTTGTTGAAAGTAAGTAGTAATGTTGCATACATATCAAAAATAACTTACAATTAATTAATATATGTTTATCAGACTATGGAGAATATATATTAAAAATAGTTGATTGATTGATTGATAATTTATTTGAGCAAATACATAATCGAAAGTACGAATATTTGCTATCTATAACATACGTTATTGAAATAAACAAAGAATAATATGAAATTAAAACGTTTTACAGTTACGGTAAAAATAAATGAAAAATAATCGAAAATAGAAATAAATTATATAGTAAAGAGAGATCTAGTAAAATCACAGAGCTAGAGATAAATAGAGTGGTAATACGCTATGCCTGGATGTGTAATCCAATGCAGAAAGGGTCAATCTATTTTGGTCACATCAAAACATAGAGCTTGAGAGAAATAAACGAAAAATTAGAAAACATAGAAATAAAATATAGTGTTAAAATAATCGGAAATAATATACATTATTTATAAATTGCATCTAAAAATTAAATTTCTACTCTAATTATATTAAATTCTTCTTATCGTTAAAAAAGGTATATATTTTAGTTCATTAGACGATATACTAATATAGAACAAATGGAGTTCGAAATAAGATACTTCGATAGCAGTTGGATATGAGAAAAATCTATTGAATTCATAGAATGTGAAAATAATGATAATTATTGATATTATATACTGAGAAAGTATTGATAATTCAACAAGTACGGACTGTATATAATTAATTTACGAGGTCATGTATATGATATTATGGGATATAGAATTAATCATATGTCTACAATAATACGAGATACATATTCTAAATTAGTAATATAATATCATAATCCGACTGTGTTCAATTCCAATGATAAAGAACAACTTGCTTAGGAAAAAATGTGTATATATTAGTAAATTGGTGAAAGATTATAACATATATTGCATGAGCTAATTGAAATTAAATTAAAATATTTGGAAATGAAACGGGAGTAAGTTTAACACTATTTCCAGAATAATAGCAAAAACAAAGAACTTTGAGGCAAATACTATCAAATTTAAATATGTATTATATTGTATTTCCAATTATAGAATTTGTTACCCTACCATATGCTGTCTATCCTAACATATGCAGGCTACACTGTACTCTATACATGTTACATCACCTGAGTAATCGTGAGTAATACACTGATGCTTCTAAATATGAAGACAGGCACACCTAGAAAGGAAATCTATAACTTATATATATATATATATTTATTTGGTGGAGTCCTTTCATCCCATCCAGGAACTTAGATCAATATTTCACTTATAACCATATATTGCTCTAATGTCCCTTCGAAGCCGCTCTCATGTTAAGGCATCCATGGTTGACGAGAGCTGATCATTTATTTATACACAATTATATAAGATAACTTCTAAATATTATTATAATGGTCCGGATGAGGCTCAAACTCGCGTCCTACATTTTGTGTGTCTGACACCTTAGCCAACTGAGTCACATAGGCAGTTTAATATATAAAATAAATTAGAATGCATTCATCTCTGTTTATTAATATCATAATAAACAGTGATTAACGTATTACAAAATTGCACTTAGACATTATATTACTATCATTTTAATGATGTTAATTTTTTCTAATAAATTATACTATAACATTACGTTAATCCGTTGTATTTAGATAATTAGCTTTTATTAGCCTATTTAAGGCAGAATATTTAGGTAATTTATACTACTATAAATATTAGATAAAAATAGTTGTACAATTTGATTTAATTCTATTGTTTTATTATATTATATTACTACAATATTTCTGATGTAATATGATATGATTTACATGTTTATTCATATTTATGCAGCTGTTAATGTGTCAAGAAGTAAGTTTTTGATATTATAAAAATAAACTTGTTTTTGCTTAGAACATTATTATTATTATATGGATGCATATTTTATTAAGAATAATATATATTTATGTCCTAAAACATAATATAGATATTATAATTATATATAGTTTATATAATTTGTATTTAAATAAAAGAACAATAATAAATTCATATATTAATAGTAAATTGACCTAAGTTAATACACGTGTTAGATAAATAAGCGTAGAAGATAAATACTATGATAAATATATAAATAAAAAATTGTCTATTTACAATAATTTAAATAAAAGAGAATTCGTCGATAAATTGAATGTTTTATAATAATAAATTAACAATGTATATTTAAAAAAAATATATATGTAAAAAATTATATAAAATCTAATAAAAAAATATAAAATGGCAAATTATATTATCATTGTATATTAATAATAGCAAGATTAATATTAATTATCACTAATATTAATAATAAGTTATAATGAATATATATTACATAAACATGTAATCTAAAATCGAATATTGTCTAAAATCAGTATAAAATGGCGTCGATATTATCAGTATATAAAATCAGTAACAAAAGGTGTGGTGTAACGAAAGAGGTGTAACGAAGTAGAAATGTGTTCGTGCTAATACTATTCCGAGTCGGTTGTCAGACTTGATACTCCGGAACTGCTACATTCACTGGAATTCAGACATCTGCAAGTAGTAAACAGTGAGTTAACGTGGTGTAGGGAACCTGTAAAGGGGTTATCTGTAAAGGTGTTATCTGTAAAGGGGTTATCTGTAAAGGGGGTATCTGTAAAGGGGATATCCCACTACCAGTATTTCCGGAAATGTTTGCTAGAAATTGATTTTCTAGCAATTTAACTACAATTGTTGGGGTCAATCTCATTATTTTCCGGAAATATAGTAACTTTAAAGGGGGTATCCCCCTATAACTTGCTAGAAATCACTTTTAACAAACATTTCCGGCATTATTTCCGGAAATATTTGTATTGGGCATACATGAATTGTATCAGGAATGAATTCTATGTAAACTATAATCTGGTTTTATAATATTAGTTATATTTACTATTTTATGATATATATTCCTTAATGTTATCGTTGTTATATTATTGTATTATTATATTATTAGAGGGTACCCTTGTTGTGAGTATAGATTACAAGATAATCTCTGGTACTCTCCTTTGAGCAGAAATTGTATATATTGCATTATATTTTATTTCTACTCAATAAGCCATATTCAATTCAATTCAATATGAAAAATAATACTTTACCGTTAAATAAATATAATTTAGTGTATACAGAACATTTAGATAATTTTGTAAAAATGTATATTGAGTTAAAAGTAAATATAATAAGTAAATATATATACTACTTCAATTAAATGTTCAATACTGTTAATACACTTTTGCGTATTCACATATAAAAGATAAAAAAAATAGATAAAAGATAAGAAAACTACAATATAATTTCTGTGTATTATTAGGTCTATATTAGTAGTATCTATATGAACAAAATTATTTAATATCTATCAACTTATCAGTATTTAAATAACGCTAGTTGAAGATAATATTTTCTTATCTATTACATAGCAATATACTACATATATAGCACAATATCATGTAACGTAACACTACCCCTCACCTAGAATATGAGAATATACAATAGGAGTTATAACGAGTTCATCGAACCGGCATTCACTAACATCGACCGATTACGCCTGAAGTAATCTCTGGCTTCCGTGGAGTCGATGGCGATACGAATGCGAACTTTGACCCCTGCGTCGCCTATCTCTCCGGCGTCGAACACTCTCTGGAACATCGCTCGAGCGTCTCCGCAGTACACGAGATCCTCGAGGTCGTACAACGAGGTAGAGGTCGGACAGTAGATGTGGAATATCACGCTGCCGGGCGTTACGTCGATGATCTCCCGCCGGAGTCGCGACAGTCTCTCTATGACGTCCAGTAACTGACAGATGGGAGAGAGAGAGGGTACTCGTTAGTAATCATGTGTATCCCTCACGTTAGTATAGTGGCGATTATAGCTGAGACTAACTGAGTGTGCACACAGAGATTGTCGAGCATAAAAACAACTTAACAAGTGGTATACGATTTTTTAAAACATGAACATTTAGTGTTTAGCACCATGGTAACCTTTACGACTTTTTTAGAAGCAGAACATTTCCGATCTTCGTGGTGAACAGTGTTCATTGAACACGCTTTAGTACAAACAATATATCACATTGTTAAACAAAATATTATATAGATATTCAATGTATGAATGCGAAATAAAGATTTTCATATATCTGATAATATTTGTACTATTTTTGTCCTTATATTTCTATTTTTAGTATTTCAATGCTATGCACTTTCTATTGTAATAAAATATAATATAATATGGTTAATCAGTTTTTATAATAATTTATAATAATACCAAAATTATATCAAATTAATATTGTAAATAAACTATTAAAATTAAGAAATAATTATATGTAATGTATAAAAGTTGTTTGAAATATAGAATATGTCAAAATATTATAAAAAATTAATACATTATAAAAGTTATCAAATTTGAACATAAAATATTTAATAAAATAATGAGTATGATATAATGTAAATAAATTAATGTGGTTAATGATTATAATCATTAATAGATTAATAATTATTAATAGTATATTGCGCATTAGAATATAAAAATAAAATAAAAGTTAGAAAAATATGTACAATAGCATTTGTTTATAATCATGCCCTTATTAGTGATACAACTGATACAATTGATACAATGTAATACAACTACTATACATAACTGTCTAATAAAAATAGACATAACAAATTCAAGATTTATAATTTTGAAAATAGTTAATATAAATATTATGAAATTATAATAAAAACTATTGCAATAACTAATTAGTACATTTTTTCAATATTTTATAATTTTAATAATTTTTATTTTACTTAAATTTAAACACAATTTTTATATTATTTATAATGTAAATTTCATAGAATATTAATGATATAATCACGATTGAGAAAATAAAATATAAACTCCATGTGCAATTATCGTGGAAACGTATATCAATCAAATAGTGTAATTGATTAGCATTGTAAGGGCTGATCACATGAGTAATTGAGCTATTAGAGAAGAAATCCTATATCAATTATTTATATGACCTTATAATGTAATATAATAAATGAATACTTATTTAAATTATAATATCAGTGTAAAATATATATGATTTTATATTATATAAACTTATGATATATATATATATATATATATCCTTTAATAAATTATAAAAGTATAATAAATAAACAAACATAAAACTTTACGCATAAATTGTAATATATATATATATTAATATCATATATTCGTATATATTATAAATTATAAATGTTATATAAATTACAATTTATGCGTAAAGTTTGGTTTGTTAATTGATATGGATTTATAATTTATTAAAGGACAAATGTATAATTAATAATATTTTGAATATTTATATTTAAAAATTAAGTAGTGTATAATAAAATTATGTTTAAATGAGTAAAATGAAAGTGAATATAAATGTTAATTAGAAAATTTAAAATGGTATTATTATATATATATATCTTTTAAATAAATAATATTTACAAATTGACCAACACACCAAGGTCATGACATACTCAATCGTGATCTGTATGTATATTCCGCAATAATTACATATATTATCACACAAAATAGAATGAGTTTTATTAGAATATTTTGTAATTATGGCCAACAAAATATATACTTTTACGATAGCATACATTATCTACTCAAATAGTCACAATTACCATATGTATATCAAATATATTATTATACATAAAATATAAAATTATATAAAGTGTTTGTATTCTCAAAATATTTTAACAGAAGTTAATAAAACATATCGTGTTAATAATACGATTATTAATATTTGTACTAGACTAATCACATTTATAGGAGAATTTAATAACACAACAATATATTTTATATGAGTCATGTAGATGTAAACGATGGCATTGTAGTAATGTATTACTCATCATTGAAATAACTACATAATCCACCATTATCCTCATCTTATCACTATTATATATTAAGGTTAAATGTGTACATGGAAGTAATGTAGTATTGTAAATGATTATTTCAAGTGTTCAATGTTCATCGAAGCGTATTAAATTCATTTGAACCCGTATTTCAATACTATAATAGTATATATTTATATATATATATATAATATATATATACTAGAGAAATATATGAATACTAGTGTTGGAAACGGTTTCGAATATCGAATAGAATATTCAAATATTTTAATATTCGATTCTTTCAAATAGTAAATTTTTGAATTTGACAGATATTCAAAAATGTCGAATACCTAAATCTAATTATTCGAAAAAGTCGAATACCTAAATCTAATTATTCGAAAATGTCGAATACCTAAATCTAATTATTCGAAAATATCGAATACCTAAATCTAATTATTCGAAAAATTCGAATATAAAATTTAACTATTAAAAAAAAACGGTAAAAGGCATTTTATTAAACAATAAACAAATAATTTAATACTATTTACCCTAGGCTATTTACTTCCGTTTAACCTTTTTAACTATCATATAATTCATTATTTTATTTATAATATTGGAAACGTATTATTATTAAAAAATATAATTTGTATTATGATTTAAAATAATAGAAACATATAATATCATTACTAGATTATTTGGTAAATACAATTTAAATAACTTTAAATAATTTTATTTAACTAATCGATAAATATCATATACTAATTCAATATTTTATTTAACATAATAGAAACTTATCTCTATTTTATAATGAAATAGATGAACTGAAATTATATCTGTATAAACCGAGAATTGACCGGAATGATTGTCCATTAGGTCCTAATGTGGTGGTCTAACCACGATAAATATTTCCAATTCTTTCCAAGATTGCAAAAATATTTAACTGGGCAATCATCATCTGTTCCCGCAGAGAGAATATATTCTATGGCTCCAAATATTTTAACAAAAAAACGTTCACAATTATGTCCAGAGAAATTAGACTTATTGATATTCATTGATCATTAATCAAAATTCATAACCATTTTTAATTATATTACATTCTATTATTATATATATTTGTCAAAATAAATAATTATTATTATTTTTAATTATTAAATATATTTACTATTTGAAACCTTCAAAGTGTATTTATTTACTATTTTAAACCTTTGAAATGAATAATTTAACTATTAGAAAACTTTGTATACTTAATTTAATACAAATAATACTATTTTAAACCTTCGAAGTGTATTTATTTACTATTTTACACCTTAGAAATGAATAATTTAACTATTTGAAAACTTTGAATACTTAATTTAATACAAATAATACTATTTTAAACCTTCGAAGTGTATTTATTTACTATTTTACACCTTAGAAATGAATAATTTAACTATTTGAAAACTTCGAATACTTAATTTAATACAAATAATACTATTTAAAACCTTCGAATTGTATCTAATTACTATTTTAAACCTTCGAAATGAATAATTTACCTATTTGAAAACTTTGTATATTTAATTTAACACAAATAATACTATTTGAAACATTCAAAGTGTATTTATTTACTATTCGAAACCTTCGAATACTTAATTTAATAAAAATAATACTATTTGAAACCTTCGAAGTGTATTTATTTACTATTCGAAACCTTCGAATGAGTGAAAAATCTGAAAATTTCCAACACTGATGAATACTACTAATATTTGCTAATAGAATAAGGTACGAATATATGAATACTACTACTACTACTACTACTACTACTACTACTACTAGTAGTAGTAGTCTACTATTATGCTGTTCACCTGTTTACGAGACGACAAAGTATCTTTGGTGATAGGAGATCTTAATAATTCCTTGAAGTTCCTAGTCTCCAGAATGGAAGATTCCAGAAGTTCTCTGCTATAGGCTTCCTCTAATAACTAGACATTATTGTACGACATAAGATACACTATGTAAGTTAACTTATGTATAGTAATTATAACTTAATATGTATTATTAATATATATATATATATATATATATATAAATGTTCATTTTAAGTTTCAAGGCACCCGCAAAAATAATTATAGGATATTTAGATATATTTTACTAAGTAAATTATAAGATAATATATGTGGGTTATTTGACGATCTATATATAAATTTAGTTATGATAAATGAAATATTAGATGGGCGCTTTATGTACTGAGGTAAATTAAAGCATGTAACAAGTCGATGTATTAATTAAATATTTCAATATATAACAAAATAAGTATTCGATTCAATTATAAATTTAACTATTGTTTAATATTCGATTCCATTACAAATTTTTCTTTCATTTTTAATAATTAATCATTAGCCATTTTATGAATATTCATTGAAAATCCTTCATTTATTTAAACACTAGATTTTTATTAATTATAGATATCATATCTCAGATGACACTTTTAATACATGATATTACAATTATAGTAATAAGAACTTATATAATCCATATAATCATATATTTAAGGCAGATATCCATACAATTAGGGCATTCCCCAATTTGGTAGCTCTAGAATGAATACTAATATATATATATATATATATATATATATATATATATATGTATATATATATATATATGAATGAATGTTTATTTAAACATAAAAATAACGTTAAGCATTCTTAATTATGTAAACAAAATAAAAAATATACCATAAGAATATAAATCATAAGGTATATTTTATTATTATAGGAATATTTCTATAAATATTATTATTATTAAATATTATATTATTACTTAAGGGTAGGCGCTGGAGTTAAAATATGTTAAATATTTTAATTTTTACAATATTTTTTTATTACGTATTATCCAAGTTCTGTATATTATATATCATATTCTAAAATATTTTGTAATATTTTTGAGTATTTCTATCAATATAAAGTGTTTTACGAGAGTAATAAAATTAAAAATCATATGAAATTGATGACTATTTATTTAAAACAAACTTTGAATGTCATTTTCTCAAGTTTTTACTTTTTCACTTAGTAACCACATGTAAATGCCGACTACTTTTTTAATTTATATTATTTCTGAAATTTTTACTGTAAATGTATAACATATAAACCAATATAAATACTAATTTATGTTATATTATATTTTATATTAATTAATATATATTAAATAAATGATGATTATGTAATATATTTATAATAAAAAATATTCATAGTTTTTAAACTATTTTTTTCATTCTTTTAAATTAAGGGGGTTCGCAGCCTTTTGAGTATACAATGTATTAAGATAGGAGATATTTTTTTTTTATGTATTTTAACCAATTTTAAAATTTTTTCAGCACCTAGGGTTTTGATCCGATTTCAATTATGTAAATTGCATATTGTTAACCAATATAATGTTAATAAAACTTGCTTATTTAAAAAAAAAATGGTTCACTGAAAACCCAAAATATTTTAAGACAAAATATGATGCTAAATTAAATTAATTTTGTTTAATTTTTATAATTTTGTATATGTTATACTATGTCTATTACATTTCTTTTAAGCAAGTTTTATTATACATATAATTATGAAGATACTGTGAAAAATTCATCACGTTTGGATAATTATTGAGAGGGCTGAAAAATTTCTAAGATTCAAAATTAATTAAATTCACTATTCTGAGTAAATCGAGTTTAAAGTTTGACTAGATTTATTTTTAATTTTATGGTAATATTTGTTTATTATTTCTACCTTTGACAACATTTATAGCATTATACAATTATAGAATACCACACTAATATATCCATAGAGTTATTATTATAATATTTATATTATATTACCAATAATTACACATAATAAACTAATATTTATGACATTTAAAAAAAAAATGTTTACAATAAAATTATTTTTTTTAGTATATTTATTTATTTCTAATATTATAATATAACATAATACCACACTAATATATATATATATATATATGTATTTATAATATTATAATATAACAGAATACCACACTAATATACCCATAAGGTTGTACTTATAATATTTATATAATATTATATTACAAATAATTACATATAATAAGCTATATTTATGAAATTTTTTATCATATTTATTTATGTACTATATATAAACTAAGTAATATATTTCTAGTATTATAATATAACAGAATACCACAATAATATACTCATAAGTTATTCTAATAATATTTATATTAAATTATATTACAAATTACACATAATAAACTATATTTGACATTTATTTTACAAGAAAATAAGTTTTTTTATCATATTTATTTATGTACAATATATAAACAGTATATAATAGTCTCTTTTTTCTTGAATTTTTGAGTCTTGAATTGTCTCTAAATTGAGTATATGTTCTTTCCACAGCTGAAGTACCTAAAGATAGAATCATTATGATTTAAATATTATGTATGTTATTTTTCTAATATATAATATATGATGTGATTACAATAAAATATTATAATTACTTGTATATTTATTTGACATGTAGAAAATGAAAATAAATAATATTTACTCGTTTTTAATTCTATAATACATAATCATTATATCGTTATGATTTATATGATTTATATATTATGTATGTTAATTTTTTAATATATATTATATGATGTGATTACAATAAAATAAGATAATTACTAGTATATTTAGTTGACATGTAGAAAATGAAAATAAATTTATAAAATAAACAATATTTACTCGTTTTTAATTCTATAATACATACTCATTATATCGTTATGATTTATATGATTTATATATTATGTATGTTACGTTTCTAATATATATTATATGTTGTGATTACAATACAATAATATAATTAGATAATTACTAGTATATTTATTTGACATGTAGAAAATGAAAATAAAATTTATAAAATAAACAATATTTACTCGTTTTTAATTCTATAATACATAATCATTATATCGTTATGATTTATATGATTTATATATTATGTATGTTACGTTTCTAATATATATTATATGTTGTGATTACAATACAATAATATAATTAGATAATTACTAATATATTTATTTGACATGTAGAAAATGAAAATAAAATTGATAAAATAAACAATATTTACTAGTTTTTAATTCTATAATACATATTTTCATTATATCGTGATGATTTATATGATTTATATATTATGTATTACTAACCTGGTCTTGTAATATATCATCATATGAAATTTTAGTACGGTTAAGTTGTCCGGTGATCGATTTTCTACTACGTCTTGGCATTTTGAAATAAAATAATTAATGACGCAATCTCAATTACTTTGTTTATAATTCGAATTTTACAGCCAATGTAATGCGTTCATTTGATATCAATACGTTAATTATAGATGTCGCTAGTTGACATCATATTAAATAATATATCGTATATAACACTGCATTTAATTTTTTTTTAAAGTATACACTTATAGATATAATATTATAAGTTTAAAATATGAGTATTTTGCTATTATTTAGGCCATTTTTTACACATTTTTTTTTTCAAAATAGGTCTTGTACTAAACCATAACATGTTATCATTTATAAGTCTTTATTTGCTCTACAAGTTTCAGAGAATATTAAACATATATTAAATAATACTTTTCTCAAATAAAAAAAAAAAAAAAAAAAATATTTAAAAATCATTTCAAAAGGCCGCGAACTTAATTGTACGAACTTAATTGTATTTATAAAAATTAGAATATATATGTATTAGGATAGTATCTATTGAATACAAAAAATTATGTAATTATCTTTATTAATTTTTTATCCCAAACTTTTTCGGTAAAACTATAAATAGCATGGTGTAGATGAACTCCAGCGCCTACCTAAATAATAGAATAAAATAAATAGACTTTAATAGTTCACTAATATATTAACTATTACTACTACAACTACTACTACTATTATTATACGTATAACTTGTTCCCTAGTAGGTTTCTTAGGTTTATTAGGCCTCCTAATCTTTTTAACGGGTGACAGGATATCCTCTTCCACGTCACTCTCTTCTTCGCAGGATAGAGTTAGGCTCAGTCGGGCCGTCGCTGGCAATTATTGATACAATACAATACACTATGTAATCCCCTTCTATGATGTTATATTTATATTTTCGTATTGCTTTTAAGCAAATATATATATATATATAAATATTAATATTAATATTAACTATATATATAAATATTACATATATAAATATAATATTTAAAAATAAAAAATAAATCAATACTAATGTTAATCGAATAATGATAATTAATGATAATTTCGAGAAAATCTCCGATACTCTCCTTCGAGCACAAATTATATTTACTTTCCGAACACGATAAACTATTTCCAATTCGGTTACATCGGCGCGGCACTAACGTCTCTTACGACTACCCGGCAGCGGTGTAGAGGTCGCGGTAGAGGTCGAAGTACCGAACCCTTCGTCTAGAGTTAGGTCTCCGTCCAGCGTTGACTTATTACCTAGCGATGATGACTGCTGCTGTTGTGGGGGCGGCGGCTGCTGGGGCTGTAAGATGTTGGCGATGTGGTGCTGTTCGCTGGAGCGTAACGCCTGCACGAAGTGCGTGAACGTTCGGTCCGGTTTACGTACCAGTGTGTCCAACAGGCATTCGTTCTGGTTATCTATAGAACCTGACCATTGCGAGGCGCGGATGTGTTCATTGTACGATATTAGTTGATAATTATCGTAAGTTTACGTAGTATTTAATAATAAATACGTTGTCAAATATATATATATATATATTTATAAACAGTTTATTTATTTATTTTTCTTATATTATTATAACTATGATTATTAATTTTGTTTAATTATATTCTTATTTTCAAGTTTGAGCGTATTTAATATATTTTATATGTATTTTGGTGATTAAATAAAATCATCATCATCATATAGTATAGAATATAGAGTATAAATAATTAAAAAGGTCGTAACATAATAATTTATTGAAAGAAATATAAATGTAAAATATGATTAATTTTTATATACTTTATTTATAAAAATTATATTCATTTATATAATATTGTAATCGATAACTAAGAAACTAAATTACATAATATTTTCTAGATTTAAATAAACTATATATAGATGTTTGATTATATTTAAATACCTTTGTCCTTGATTCGCGATACGTCCTTAGAAGACAACGCCTGGTCGGAGAGTAGAAAATTCAGCAATTCATCGGGAATCATGTTGGACACGAGTTTATCCCTATTATCACTTAGCAACTGCTTGTGTACCTCCGTCATGAATATGTCATCTATGCAGGGATTCAGTTTTATTCACACACATAATTATCGATAACACACACACATATATATATATATATGTATATTGTGTACTGATATTGTTTGTCATTATTATTTTATTTATTTCCGTACGGTTTATTCTATTTTATGTTATTATTCGTATTCTATATATATACTCTTGAATACAAATTATTTATGATTTATTTAAGTGTTTAAATAAACTTTCAATCATTATATATATATATATATATATGTAATAAATTAAATATGTTAATATGTGAATATATAATATGAAATATAAAATTAAATACGATGCTATAATATCAAATATAAATAACTAATAAATATATCCACCATGTAATATCAAATTAAAGAATTAACATATAATATAATTAAAAGGCTAGCTTTAACTATTATCTCGCGTAATACCACTTTACTAACCGGTTTTGTTTGACATACTCCCATTACGCCAGCACCATCATCGTAGACTGTGAAACGTAGTTTAACAATAGTATTATATCGCTATTAATATTAACATCATATTGTTATTGTTATTTTTATTTGGTGGAGTCCTTTCATCCAATCCATGAACTTAGATGAAATTTTCACTTATAACCATATATGGCTCTAATGTCCTTCGAAGCCGTATACATATAGTAATACATACGTACAGTGATATCAATATAATTAATCTCCTCTATATTTTAATATAGAATGTAAATATAATAATGTTTGCAAGACATCTGCACTGCGATATATATGATGCTGATGATGATGATATTCGCTTTATTAAGCACTAAAATAGGGTCACGACCCCTTCATGAGACCACTTCGCTCGTGTGGGAAGAAAATAATAATAAGATAATAATAATAATAACAATTTAATAATAATATACATTGAATGTAACACGGACAAAAATAATAAGTTGGATGATTTAATGATTAGAGATAGAGAGAAAATAAGAAGTAATATTTATAAATCTTTTATGGGATACAATAGAACGAATGGTATGAGAGAGGGAATTCCATAGGGTGTGACCGTATATATATTAAAATAATAAATTAGTAGAGATATATATATACATATATATATATATATATATATATATGTGATTCAATGAATAGATATTATTATATATAAAGATACAATAACAAAATATACAATATCTACTATATCTGCTGATCTACTAAATGATTTGGTCTAAATCTATTGACATATATACATAAAAGAATACACACCTAGAAATACCTATATATATATATATATATATATATATATATTCTTACAATAACATAATTATTATGTTAATATCAAAGAAAGCTCTGATATTATATAATTGTTAATTCTAATTAGCCTATCTACTCGCACCAGTCAAACATATATTAATGATCACCATTTGCATCATCCCACTATATCCAGACTACGATTTTAAAATAAAGCGCGACGCAGATTTTTTTTTCCCGTATACTAATTACATCAATTTAATGATCACATAGAATCTATGATAGATTTAGATTCAGATTAAAATAATGTATATAAGAATGGTACGGACGGTAAGAAAATATTAATAACTATTAATAGGAGAGTTCACGCGTGCGCATTACACACGCCATACATTATTATTAGTTACTAGTAACCTAGTATAGTATTTTAAATACTAACTATTAGTAATACATTTTGATTACTAATGTAGTATTCCGCATCGAGGTTAGCTCATTTTTAAAATGATTTTATTAAATAAAATAAAAATTGTGTACTAAGAACAATATTGTATAGGCTCATATCAAGATATAATGTATCTAAAAAAACAGAATAATAACACTAAACCAAATAAAACAAACAACCCAAAAATATCAATCCGCAAATAGGATGGTATTCATATTCGTATATATCATATATATATATATATATATATATATATATATATATAATTTATATTAATACGAATAGTGTACGTATAATTTTATAAAGATATTATTCCATATATACATGTTTCTTATTCTGATTTTAATTTCTTATGTACTAGAGCGTATAATGAATTCGCGCTACATACGCCTTCCGCGACATACTTGAACTTTACTATTTATAGTTATTTAATTATTGCCTACCGTCAGTATTCCCGTATATAATAGCAATATCATATTGAATATGTTCATTATCTAGTCAGTTATGACTCAACCCTGTAACTACTATATAATTATAATAATATAATTTTAATAGGAAATTAAGTTAGTATAAATTAATTTTTTACTAAATTACTCATTAGTTTAATCATTAATTTAATAACTTAACTGACTTTTATTAAAATATTTAGTTATTATTTTTAATATAGGCTATTATCTATATAAGCTACTATTTTATATTATTATTAGTTATACATAAATTACATATATAGTTTAACAGTTACATATTTTAAATTAACATCTAATTAGGAATATATGATATCTATAAATTACCTTCATAATTAAAATTCTTTTTAAAATAAATTCAAAAATAAAAACAATTATTATAGATTTTTTATTGTAAACAGGATATTGAAATAAACAAAGACGTATATTAATATAATTGTAAGGGGTTTATACAAGTATACTGGAACCTTATATTTATAGTTTACCTTGTAAAATACAAATCTATGAATGGAACATAGACTTTGAGGGGGGTCTTCGTAGACTTAGAATTGGGTAGACTGCTATTTATAATCCTAATTATTGAACAATATTCTGATCTTAAAATATAAAGATTTAAAATATATAATAGGAATTTCAATATTATATTTGAAAAATAGAAATAAATATAAATAATATAAATAGATAAGTATACTTGTAATTAGGGTATTTACCATATAACCTTTTCAATAAAATGTACTCAATAATAGCAAAGCCCTAATATGGGGCTTTGCTAATAATGCACCCCTATCGCCTAATAGAAAATCAATCCATATTTTCAAAAACCCGAAATTATTGTTTCTATAAAATTTTGTAGTTATTTATCTAATTAATTAATTCTACCTATACAATATCCACAATATATTGCAAACGCATATCTCCCATACACATCTATTGAACCCACACAGATCGAATTGCCAGTGATCTCCTATAGGATATTTATAAATAGGCTTGCTGATAACAATGATACATTTCCAAAGAAATATAAATAGTTACACGTAAATGACCTAATATGGATTCACGTGGAACCCCATGTTAATACATATTCTCCATGAAATACAATCATGAATCTTAAACAAATAATATATATATATATATATATATTTATATATAGATGTAGTATATATATATATATATATATATAATGTAGATAGAATAGTAATGGATGATTAGAATTATAAATGAGTAATTTTCATGATAAATTTTATTTTATTATTAATAATTATTGAATATTATTCTGATCATATATTTTTATGAATACCAAGTCAACGAAATTAATGAAATTAAGAAAGTCATATCATACGTAAATAAATAAATGTATAAATAAATAAACAAAATAAAAATAGAATGTTTATTTTTTTTATATTATTTAAAAACAAAATATCATAACAATAATTGTATATTATTTATTTGTAATTATAAACATTTATAAAAATAAACAATTAAATTCACTAGTATAATCGATAATATAGATTAAATAATGGATATGTATAGATATAGATTTATATACGACGTACTAAGGAGTAATACGCTACGCATTAATTTAGCATTCAAAAACCACGATATACCTAAAGACGTTAAAGATGAAATGATGGCTAAATCGCGTTGTTTTAATGTATTCATGAGAGAAAACATGCGACACTTATGCCAGAAACCGATACGTGATAACGACGATATCGAAGATGTTGCCGCTAAGATGGAAGCGGAAGTGGAAGCTCTTATCGTAAACATAGAAAACCCGACTAATCGTGATTAAAACGTGAAAAGGTATCGATGATTCATAATAAACTTTTATTCTTCATCATATTTTTCATATTTAGGATATACGTATTGAATTATATTTAATTTATTTATTTATTTATATTTATTTATAAATATATATATATATATATATAATATATTATATATATATAAATGTATTTGTTATTTTGTATATATTATGCAACACAAAAAATCTTCATTTACAAATATATCAAACACACACACTCTCTTACAATCTATTTTATATTTTTTATTATAATTTGTTTATTCCATAATAATATATCCTATCAACTTGCTAGGAAATCGCTTTAGAAATAAATCCATATTTTCAAAAAGCCGAAATGATTGTTTCTATACAATTTTGTAGTTATGTATCTAATTAATTACCTCTGCCTATAGGTGTGTATATATATATACAATATGCACAATATATTGAAAAGCGCATATCTCCCATTAACATCTATTGAACCTACGCAGACCAAATTGTCAGTGTTCTCCTAAATATGCTTGCCGATAATTATACATTTCCAAAGAAATATAATTAGTAACATGCACATGGCCTAGGTTCATTAGCTAATGTGGATTCACGTGGAACCATGTTAATAAATATTCTCCATGATATACAATCATGAATATTAAACAAATAATATATATATATATATAAATAGGTGTAGTATATATTATGTAGATAGAGTAGAAATGGATGTTAGAATTATAATTGAGTAATTTTCATGATACATTTGATTTTATTCTTAATAATTATTGAAAATTATTCTGATCATATATTTTCATGAATACCAAGTCAACGAAGCTAATGAAGATGAAATTAACCTAGTCATATAATGCGTAAATAAATAAATGTATACATAAATAAACAAAATAAAAATAGAATGTTTATTTTTTTTAAATTATTTAAAAACAAAATATCATAACACTAATTTGTATATTGTTTATTTGTTATTATAAAAATAACAATTAAATTCACTAGTATACTCGATAATATAGATTAAATAATGGATATGTATAGATATAGATTTATATACGACGTACTAAGGAGTAATACGCTACGCATTAATTTAGCATTTAAAAACCACGATATACCTAAAGACGTTAAAGATGACATGATGCACAAATCGCGTTGTTTTAATGTATTCATGCGAGAAAACATGCGACACTTATGCCAGAAATCGAGATGGGGTAACGACGATATCGAAGATGTTGCCGCCAAGATGGAAGCGAAAGTTGAAGCTCTAATCGTAAACATAGAAAACCCCACTAGTCGAGATTAAAATTCTAAGCGTGAAAAGGTATCGATGATTCATAATAAACTTTTATTCCTCATCATATTTTTCATATTTAGGATATACGTATTGATTTATATTTAATTTATTCATTTATTAATATTTATTTATATATATATATATATATAAATATATATATATATGTATTTGTTATTTTGTATATACTATGCAACACTACACATCTTCATATAGAAATATATTAAACTTTATATATATATTTAATTTTGGTGGAGTTCTTTCATCACATACAGCAATTTAGATATATTTTTCACTTATAACCATATGGTTCAAATGCTCCTTCCGAAGCCATGTTAATGCATCCATCATAAATAATATAAAATATTTTTTCTATTATTAGATTTTAAAATTTAAAATAAAAAGTAACACTATAATTCTGTATTATCGGTGTAAATACTATTGTAATGTGTAATTCCGCCAATTGTAATATTACTACGCAGATTTTATTTATATAATTATGAAAAAGTAGCTATACATTATTTGTCGGTAAAAAGTTACAACATAAATAATTAGTGGTAATAGTTATCTAACTTTTTATCAAATTTGAAATTTGTTATTGATATATAATGCTTTTTATTGAAATAACTATTTATTAAAATTATAGTTACTTTAGTTTACAATACATTATTTAAGCTATTTTATATATTAAAATGAATTTATTATATAATACAAATGATATTAATTTATCAATTAAATTAATATAAGTTATTATATTATATGATTAATTTTATTTATAAAAAAACCTCATATATGGTTATATTATTTCAATTATCTTAAAACTATGCTATGAAACTTATTTTTAAAACATCTTATTATAAAGAAAACATTCCACTTTATAATGTTGATACATTTAAATAATAAAATGGACTAATATATGATATGTAGGTAGTATCCTAGTACTACTGTAGTAGTAGCATTACAGTTGCTCAACAGAAATCAACAGCTCGACATTTTGTAACATAACCGAAATCAGCAGCTCGGAAGCAAAGGGTTACAAAACAAGACAAGTTTCAAATAAGTTTAAATCAAGTTAAAATAAGATAACTGAACTTATCACGAATTTAGAAATCATCAGTTTTATTTCCACTTAATCACTATTTATTGATCTTATACGTATACTATATTATACAATTATATAAAACATAATATATATTTTGATTTATATCTAATATTTATATTTTAATACATAGGGGAGAGTGGGGTTGTATGACCATGTTTTTGTATAAAGTGCTATCATTGTGGTAATAATAAATTTGTCTTAATTATTTAAATTGTATTGCATAATATATGATATTAGTTAACTAATATATCACTTTTAGATATAAGGAATACTTATAAGATTTCATAATTACAATTAATAACAAAAAATAAAAAAGTTCATTCAACCCCAAAGGCGGGGTTGAATGAACATACTCTGTTTTACTTCTTTAATTGCTCTTGTCATGATAGTTTTATCACGTATTCTATCAGTTTGTTGAGTAGAGTTTCTCATTTTTGATTCCTAGAAATAATATTTAAATAATTATTATGAATTAGTAATTGACCCTCATTAAAATTAATTTAATTAATTATATTATTTCTATTTAATCATTACTTATTTATATTCGGATCATTGAATATATATTATAATATTATAATATTATATTATAAATATTAAAATATGATATTTGTTTGATTGAACAATGTTCATATAACCCCATTTTTAGTGGTTCACTCAACCCCATATCAAATTTTATTATTAATTGATAACATTTTAATATTGTATTTAAAATTTAAAATATATTTTTATATTAATATTAAGTTAATTATATATTAAAATCATATATATAATATGAAATTAATCAAATAATTATTATAGAAGTTATAACATATATTACCTTGTCTGGAATTTTTACTTTTGAGCGTACTTTAGTTACAAATGTGATTAAAATTTTACTATTTTATTTTTTTATTAAAAATGATACTTCCGCAACTGTATTAATTATAGATGACGATACTAGTTCAGTTAAATCAAATTTCTGCTGTAGCAAACAATTGTTATCTCCAGTGGCTCATGCAAGACACCTGTTCATACAACCCCACTCTCCCCTACTCATATTTAGTTTATATCCAATATATAACTTAATATTGATTTGTATAATTATGAATTAATATGGGATAATTATGTACCTAATTATTATAATATTATTATATTATGATATTTCAAGATTAATGCTTAAATAATGAGTGATACATATACTGTACAATACACGTGTATACACTGTATACTAATACATTACTCTTTTTCTCATTTGCCTAGAATATCCCTAATTATAGAGGCGCGTCTTAGTATTAGCGCGGTATTAGTATTATATATAAATCTTCCATTCATGTATCTCATATACGTGACCCTAATATTAATAACTCTAAGGCGTTTTACTGTTCCATTAGTCCCCCACACTCAAATACCTTCAAAATATAACTATTTTACTGGCCACTATTCGTCAATCCCACCATTCCTCCCTGAGCTATATTCATTTATCCATATGGATATATTACATATTATCTATTATATATTATCCATAATGTCTTAATCTAATATTAGTATAAGTGATTTTATATTGCCACTAACCAATCAACTAATTACGCTAAATATCTACTCATATTCTATCATCCTCCAATCTTAAACTTCACAATACTTACCCCACATACAAACAAGGGTATTACCACCCGCGATCTCCTCATTTCCCATAAGTCATCCGATTTGAACTATTCTAACTCTGTTAGCCATTGTATTACTGATCATCAAATTATCTTCTTGATCCTTTCATCCCATAAACCGCGCCATCACATTATAATTAGTTCTGTCCGCAAAACTTAAATAATCAACTCTTTCATCAGAGACTTTCTCTCCTCTCAATAACTGAATTATTTCAACCAAACAACCAAATTAACCTATATACATGCGATATACAATTGAATATGTACAAGTATTGCTATTCTCTTTAGATGCAAAATGATTTACATTACTGCCTCTCTAGAAGCTTGCTCATCAGATCAAAAGAAAAGTATTACCATATGCTCGAAATTCCTAAGGCGTAATAAAAAGAAAATGTTCTCCGAGTTTCTACAATATACCCCATCTTTAACTTTCTATTACTACTTTCGTATTAAGCTTACAGGTACCTTCATAAATCTACAATCATATCCCTCGTTAATAACCCCCACCTTGCTAACTCACTTACTTAATTTATTTACATACACTTCCATAATAGAAAATGCACACTCCTTAATAAACTAAAAGTTCATATCATCTTGACTCTATTCCTTTTTCTCTTCTCATTATTTTATTTCACTAGAAATAGATATTATTTCCAAACATACTATTGAAACAAGAACTATATATAGGGATATTAAATCTATTGACTTTGAATTATTTTCAAATAATATTAAAATAAATTTTGAGAATAAAATACCTAATATTAATTCATTAAATACGTGTATAAAATTAAACCTTGACATATTTTCTCCAACTAAGATAAATTATTGTAAAGTTAGAGGTAATAAACCATGGTTTAATAGTTCTACATCAGAATCAAAAAGGTCAACTAGAAATTTTTTAAAGAATTTATTTAAAAATCCTTCTATCAGTAATTATAAACATAGCTATAGCAAGAAATGC
This sequence comes from Osedax fenrisi, assembly GCA_964019155.1. Taxonomy (NCBI): domain Eukaryota; kingdom Metazoa; phylum Annelida; class Polychaeta; order Sabellida; family Siboglinidae; genus Osedax; species Osedax fenrisi. The sequence goes on from OZ025243.1 coordinate 3,287,509, forward strand.
ATATATAATAAAACTTTCATTATGTAAAAGAAATTATAATAAAAATAATATATTCTTTTATGGAAATAATTCATAGAAATGTTATTCTATTACTAGAAAACTCTTAGGCAATACATAATATTTAAATTATCCTCCTTGTTCTGATGAAAATGTATGTTACTCAGTTATTGAGCATTTTGTTTCTAAAGTTATTAATATTTTTAATAAAATAAATAATATTATTTTAGATGAGGATATTAGTACTTTTGAATTAGTACTATTTAATTAATATTTATTTCTATTTAGATACATATAACCGTATTAAATTATTACAATTTGACCTTTCATCTGCTTTTGATAGTACTTCTCATGATATACTTATCAATAGGCTATCATACATTGGCATTACTGGAGATGCTTTAAAATATTAATTCTATAGTAATATAGAAGTAGGGGAAATAAACCTAATACGGACACTTTTACAATAAATGGTCTTAACATTTTATGACTCATTATTTGTATTCAAAAATTACAATATATTAATATTATATGATTATAAATATTATTGTGATTTTAAAATTTTATTTAATCTTTTAATTCCGTAGATAACAGGGGTGTCCATATTCAGTACCCATGTCCGAATACGGACACACTGTGTTACTACACTGGATAATTATTTTAGTTTAAACTATATATTTTTTATAGATGAATCAAATAGACAAATTATAATTACATCATTTATAATTAATTTTATGAACAATTTATTCTAATTTAATTAGTTCATAATTTATTTATTTTTATTATTATTTAATTAATAATACACTTTAAGTATCTAAATAATAAAATTTTTAGATTTAACATTATTGGTGGTATTAATATTATAACGCACGCGATTTTTTTTTATGAAAATCAGAATAGTTCATACGCTGCGCGCTGATAGGTTATAGGGTGTCCGACGGACACTGTCCGTATTAAGACACCTCTAGAGTGTCCATATTAGGAATTTATATGACCTTTAGATATATACTTATAACTTAATAAATATACAAATTATATATATAATTTTAGAATGCTTTATTTTTTAATAATATAGCGTTATATTTGATATCGATACATTTGTATATTCTTGGGAAGGTTTTAAGTAGACATTTTTTTTCATAAATTTATAAATGTAATAAAAAAATCAGTTTATTGGATATATTAGCAATATTTTGTATAATTCAAAAATAAAAAATACTTTTTTAGACTATTTTAATAATTATTAACATTTACATAGTAGTACAACTATAGCATATATATGCTCTTAAATATTACTATTTCTAATTTTGTTTTTCCTGATATTATATTTGATAATCTTTTAATCACTCCTTCATCTAAAATTAAATTCCTTGTAATATTTGTTTCGTGTAATTTATCGCAATCTGATCATTTATTATATAATAATATATATATATATATGTATTATCTAAGCTAATTATCATTTACATAATATAAATATCATTCGTAAATATTTATCAATTTATCAACTATTCGACCTATTGAAAGTTTGGTTCTATCGAGATTAGATTATGCGAATATTATCTTAATTGGAGCTATAGCTATATTGTATACAATATATATTAAACGAGTTATTCGTAAATGTATACACATTATATTTAATATCCCATATTCTAATAGATTTTCGACTAGTTATTATTTACAAAAATAAAAATGGTTAGGAGTATCTTCCAGGATTAATTACAGATTTTTATGTTTAATTAAAAAGTAATTATTTCAGGAGTATATTTACTACATTTAAGAGTTATACCTTCCTATTTATCAACGCTATTATCAGAGGAAAGACCCGGATATTAGAGGCGCTATCTCATGAGACGCATGCAACTTGAAGATGCTCAATGTCATTTACAAATCACAAATATGTCAATCAGGATTTAGGCTGTTTCGATGCGGAACAAGCTACCCCTGGCTATGAGAAGTGCTCCATCTATCTCAACATTTCGCAAAAGACTGAAGAATCATCTTAAATTATAATTTTTTTATTGTTAACATTATTTTATTACACTTTAGAGAATTGTTGCTACTATTATTTAAGCGTATAAATAAACTTTATTATTATTATATTTATATGTTATATATTATACAATATTTATTCTGTGTATTTTCCTTTATAGATGTGTATGCACGATAAACTGTTTATCGTGTATTTTACATCCTTAACCAATTTTAACAAGAATATTATTATTATTATTCTATAATGACTTCACATATGCACACACACATACACACACATACCCATTCACATATATACACACACAAACCCACCCACACACATATATATATATATATATATATATATATATATATATATATATATATATATATATATATATATATATAGAATATACGATCTTATATGAAATAATCACTTTAGCTAAACAAATAAAGTCTACTTACGGGGTCACAATACGAGTGTACAAATGGAAACTTTAATAGGTTTACTACGACAATAAAGCCTCACTCCATTGTGTAAAGTGCATCATCAAATTAAAATCACGACCCGAGTTCGCATCAACAATAACAACACTGACGCAAAGATCGTAGAACCGTACGTTATACGAACGTAAACAACGATAACTATGCAGACGATATCGTTTATTTAGTTATCGTCTGCATTAAATAGACGTACACACATATATATATATCATAGATCTAGAGAGAACTTCTCTATGCAATATATACACGATCTCACCACAACCAATAACAGTAAGACGTACCCTCAACAGTGACGGATATATTGATATTAATATAACGGCCACGTGTGATCCGTGTGATGATGGGGTGTGATGATTATGCAATATAGCCTCGATTCTTTGTTGTAGTCACGTGTTAATGTTATTTCAATACCGATGACAGCTCGATAGTGCGATTACGCGAGCGGTATTTCGCACACCTACCACTCCATTTGGTGCGGGTATTAGCGACCTCACTGGACATCGCTGACCACTGGTATGTGTACCTATGTAGACGATAGGATATAGGTGTGCTTAGTTATACTTTGGTATAATTGTATTATCTATGGCTGTTATTAATTGTTATATTATGAATTGTTAATACTACTCTAATATCATTAATAATATGAAGTACATAGAAGAATACGTGTTAAAATACGGTTAATATTATATATATATATAAATATTTAAAACTAAACTAACAACTAACATCACAATAACCCGGTTGCTGCGATAAAATAGTCCTGCGCCTGTTTTACGCTTATTTTACGCTAACGTGTTATATTTGTTCAATGATGATAAATAAATAGCGTAGCTGCGCGTTATTAAGGCGACAATAATCGCCGTAGAACTCCCTAGGGATACCTGTAGCTGTACCTGGCGACCGATTGTTCAGATGTTCTTGCGCGTAAAATGATCAAATAGCTAATCAAAATAATGCTAAGCTAATATCATCGAGTTGTTCCGACATATAAATTAAATGCTCGGCCTTGATTTTACCCATTTATACCGATTGTACCTATTTTACCGCCACTGTTATCATGTATTAATGTGATTTTCTCAACTTACAATATATATATATATATAATATTAGACTAATGTCGTTAGTTCATGCGTTATATAATAAAAACTTATGTTAAATATACTGTACATTTATATGAATGTATACATTGTATACATTGTATACACCTATAGGTTATATTGATTATTATACATAATTACTAGTACAATACAATTATATATGTGTACTTCACGAATACATATACGAATACGTTTATAATTATATGTTAACATACTAATTATAATATACAAATGTTATACATATATTTGATGAGTCATATAAGCAAACCTAGTTTTATAATCGAATATATGTGCATGTATGTTGGTATAAAAAGTATATAATAAATAATATAAAAGTAAATTTTATCAATAGTTTACATTTTTTATTTAAATATTTTTGTTTTTTAGAGTAGGATTTTTTTTTATTATAATTTTCCACATTTTCTTTTAAATATATATATATATATATATATATATAATTAGTTTATTATTACCTCAAAAACACATGGTGATTATAGGCGTCATTAGATAATAAAAAACAAAAATAAATAGAAAACGAATAATAAAATAGAACGAATTACAATGATTTAAAATGGACATTCAGTTTACGCTTAAACAATGAAAGTGATGTTATAAAAAGTATATCACATGGCAGTGAATTCCAGCTTTTCGGAGAAATAACCGAGAAAGCTTATTCAGAGTAGGCCAACGATGTTGAGTTGGGTTTAGTGCAGAAAATAGCAAGATAATGATTAACAGTAATAACAGAAATATTCATATATGCTTATGGTAGGCCTATACCAACATTCAATTATATGGAGAAAAGCTAGAAGTTGTAGACCAGTTTAAATATATCGATGCTACAATTACAAAAGATGGCTCAAGTGACTCTGAGTTTAAAATAAGATTATTTCAATCTACATCGGCTATGGTAAGGCTAACTACAATCTGGAATATCAAAGATATCCGTTTCAAACTTAAATATAATCTCTATCGCTCTCTAGTATTGTCTATTCTAAGTTATGGGTGCGAATCTTGGACTATAATTGCCATTTCCACAAAAAAATACAAGGTTTCGAAAAAAAATCACATAGAAAACTTCTTGGAATTACATACAAAGAAATGAAGACAAATGAGTACATCAAAGATGCGATGATAAGTTTAATTGGTACATATAAACCAATATTACAGTCCATCCGCTGAAGAAAATTAAAATGGTACGGTCATACAATTAGACATGCCAACCTCTGCAAAACAATCCTCCGATGCATGGTTCAGGGTAATCGCAAATATGGTAGACTAAAAAGAAAATATATTGATGACGTCAAAGAATGGAGTAAGTTGACTCAGTCTGACTAAATGGTGAAACTACACGACCGCAACGAATGGCGAACAGCCAGCTCATTGATTTCCCCTACGATTCGCGAGTCAAGGGAATAAAGTAAAGTAAGTAATTTATTTAATTATAAATAAACAAAAGAGTCTGATTCCGATAACTATAGATAACAATATAGCACCTACAATACATGTTTCGTTATATTATAGTATATATATATAGATAACATATACCTTATATAATTACATAACATTACGCTTCTGTTATTTAGGAATTAGAGTGGAAGATACCGCACATCTTGATTTTAATATCTTGATTTCAATTTTTAGAAGTAACATTAAATGATATAAAATAATTTACTTTATGCAATACATTATAATATAACTCATAATTTATATATTATTTTGTTGAGATCACCTTAATATATTTTTAAAATTATTTATATATCTACCAACATAAAATACTGACGTACTTTTAGGATGATTAATAAATACTAATAAAAATAATCATACTCATTATAATAGTTTATAGTAATTATATATATATATATATATATATATATATATATGAATATTATTATGATAAGAATGACACCGGCAACAGTTTGAAATACCCATGTCTTATTTTGAAGCCTTTTTTTGAAATGAAAATGTTTTTAATTAATTTAAAAATAAATACATACGCTATACCGTACAACATAATACAGAATGTGATAGAGAATAGGAATAACATATATCACGCACAGGTGAATAACTGTGTATGATGAGGTACTCTACATAGTTTCATTACAATATAATATATTACCTTGATAAGCAAGCCTATCTCACCCACATACACGCAATCAGACACATCCTATAGGCATACCTACTTAATACATACTATAGTATGTATACTATACATCGTATAGTCTATAGTCTAATGGACTATCGCCGCTACCGGATGTTATTAACAGTTATCGACATCTCACAATCAGTGTACTTGTATACTAGTATACACTATAGTGTACGCGTGACTCACCTATACCTTACTATGTGTGCACTACAGTTGTTCTCGTCCAGTGTTATGTGTCGCAATTTAATATTTATTTAATTTAATACGTTCAACACACTCATATTCATAGTATTATATAACAATATTTATATATGTAATATATATATATATATATATATATATATATATTGGGGAAGTTCTCGCAAAAACAAATACATTTGTTTATTAACCTCTCCATTATTTCATGCTTTACAATATGAAATAATAAATCTGATTGATTTATTTATATATATATATCGAAACTAATATGAAGTATACTCATAGGTATACCTACAAATAGGGCATTTATTAAACAGTAGTTGAACTATAGTAGGCCTACGTGTAGATTGCAATAATCAATAGCACAACCCTGCTACTATGTGTAGTAAGCGCATGCGCAGTCACACTATTACATAACTAGGTAAGTGACGTAATAGTATGTATGACGTAATACATAGTGCCCGGATCTATATTCACGATACACTGTATTATTGATAAGTTTGACTATATGTATAGTCATTATAAAGTACTATACTACTGTAGTATACTACTATTACTAATATAGTAGTAGTAGTAGTAGTAGTAGTAGTAGCAGTAGTAGTAGTAGTAGTAGTAGTAGTAGTAGTAGCAGTAGTATCAGTAGTAGTAGTAGTAGTAGTAGTAGTAGTAGTAACCTTGTAACCTTGTAACCTAATGGTTTATACACTGCCATCAACATCGTGTGAGTTTTCGGCCGTGTTTTCAGAGTTATTTATACGCGATTTCGAACAGGTGTGTTTTTAATTTACGTTTAAAGAGTGGGGTTGAAGTGATTTCTCTTATTTTGTAAGGGAGGTTATTCCATAATTTTGGGGCAGATATTGAGAATGCTGTTTCTTGTTTGCGTGATATGTGTTTTGGATTATGTATAAATAATTTGTATTTATTGATTTTACGTTGTGTTCTAGATGTATTATTTTCTATTATTATATCAGTAAGGTAGTCGGGGTGATTGTGATGAATGACTTGGTGGGATATCAGTAAGGTTTTGTATTGGATTCGTTGTGTGATGGGAAGCCAGTGAAGAGATTTTAGGTATGGAGTAATGTGAGTCCTGGAGTATTTGGGGATTCTGTAGACAGTTCGTGCAGTGGAATTCAGTAATCGGTTGAGTGGTATTAGTGAGTTTTTGGGTAGTCTATGAAGTATAGAGTTACAGTAGTCAAGTCGTGGAAGTATGAGGGATGTTGCTAGTAATTTTGTTAGTTCTGTGGTTATAGATGGTCTTATTAGTCTGATTGTGTGTAGTGTTCGGTTAATAGATTTGGATAAATCAATTGTATATTGGGTGAAATTCAATGTTTGGTCAATTGTGATTCCGAGATTTTTTACGCAGGGGGTATTTTATGTCGTGGTTGTTTATCTGAATGAGTGGGACAATTGGTATGGTTTTTGTGGTATTGATTAGTATTGCTTGTGTTTTGTGGGTGTTTAGTGATAGTGAGTTGGTTGAGAGCCAGCGTCGTATATCTTCTAGACAGTTGTTTAGTGTAGCTATGTTTGTTGATGGGTTTGGTAAGTTGCAGTAAATTTGTAAGTCGTCAGCATAGGTGTGGAAGTGAATATCAGGGTAGTTATCAAATATGTCCAATAGGGGAGATATGTATATATTAAAGAGGATGGGGCCTAGGACGGATCCTTGTGGAACTCCATGTGATAGTGTGCGGGGTTTGGTCTTATGTTTTTCTATGTATATTGAGTATGTTCGGTCACTGAGGTAAGAAGTAGTAGTAGTAGTAGTAGTAGTAGTAGTAGTAGTGCAAATGATATATATATATACATGGCTTAATGATAATAAGCTATCATTGAATACCTCAAAATCCGAATTATTAAACATTCCCAGTAATTTTGATAATTTCCCAATTGTAACAATTAATGGTAAAGTCATAGAACCTATTCTTAATATTAAATATCTAGGTGTTATTTTTGATTCAGATATCAAATTTAATACACATATTATGAATTTATGCAAAAAAGCAAATCATCAATTATATAATATCCGTCATATAAGAAATTATATTAATAAAAATACATGCCGTATTTTAGTAAACTCTCTAGTATTTTCTATTATAGATTACTGTAATTCAATATTAGTAGGTTTACCTAAATCATCAGTAATACCTATTAATAGAATTATTAGGTCCTCTGTACGACTCATTCATAGACAGCCTCGAACTGACCACACAAGCGTCTCAACCAATATGAGGAGAGACCATATACTATCCACATCTCAGCGTTCTAAATATAGACTTTTGTGTATCATTCACAAAACCATGCGGATTGGTCAACCAGCATATATTAGATCATGTCTAAATATTATTCAACCCCGCAGAACTCTGAGATCAAATCACGATACAACCCGACTAAGTGTACGCCTACCGAATCTATCTCGCTCCGGAAATCGAGCTTTCACCTACTCGGCCCCAAGTAGGTGGAATTCACTTCCCAGGAATATTCGTGGTATTCAAGATCATTCGACGTTTAAACGTAACTTAAAATTATTATTATTAAACAGTTGAGACACTTCTCCTGTTTCGCGTTTCGTTTATTGTTTTCATTTTTGTTTTATTTTTATATATTACACTTAACACTTAACACTTAACAGAGCATAGTAATGCTATATAATTGAGTGTCTAAATAAATCGTTTTGAATTGAATTGAATTGAATAGTAGTAGTAGTAGTAGTAGTAGTAGTAGTAGTAGTAGTAGTAGTAGTAGTAGTAGTAACAGCAGCAGCAGCAATTATCAGAACACTAATGTGTTATGAAGTTAGTGTTTAAATAAAACGTTTTGATTTGATTGATTTGATTTAGTAGTAGTAGTAGTATTAATATCAGTAGCAATAGTAATAATAATAGTAGTAGTAGTTTAGTAGTATTAATAGTAGTAGTAGTAGTAGTAGTAGTATTATTATTATTATTTTTATTATTATTATTATTATTATTATTAGAAGTAGGGCCGCAGGAAGGTATATTTCATAGGGGAGGTCCAATAATTTATATTATTATTATATATTTTTGTGTGTGTATAACTAGTTACAATTTTTTAGATATTATATAAATATATATGTCCATAAATGTACATATCATTTTATTAGGTACTTTTAATAAATGCCAAATTTAATGAAATGAGAACATCTTCTCTCTCCATTCTGTTTTCTTAACAAATGATAACATCAATTCATCAATGTTTAATTCGTCTAGAGTATAACTGTGAATACTACATATCATTAAACTATTCAGTCTCTTTTGTTCCATAGAATTTCTTAGCCAATTATTTACGGTGCGAATGTTACTAAAACTTCTTTCACAGTCAACTGAACTTGTTGGTCAATGAATAATTTCATCAATATTTTTACATTGGAATATATTTTCTTTATATTTTCATACATGAATTTTAATATCATATGGCATCTTCTAAGCACCTGGCTCTTGACTCTCTTTTAAATAGAGGTAATTCAGTTTATAGTTCTTCTAAATTCAATTCTGGATATTTATTAATCTTATCTGAATCTATATAGTTTTCTTTTAATAGTATATTTAGATTTAAAAATGATTTTAATGATTCACTATCACAATTAAATTTGTCTTTGAGTCTTCTTGTAACAATATCATATGCATTCAAATAGTTAACTCTAAATAATATGTATTAAAATATAATTAAATTATATATGTATAAATTATATGTATGTATATAATATATATTTGGAGATATATTTATTTTATAATACACAATACTTATAATATATTACATAAAATACCATGTATTTACTTTTCTTTTTCTTTTATTAGTTATATCTTCAATGAAAGCAACATTTTGAATTTCGCTAAGGTTTTCATGAAATAATGTTGAATATGAATTTCTTATAATAGTCAAGGATCTGGAACATAGTTGTAAAGAACCATCTAATGATTTATTTGTTACCATCATTGATTTTACTAATATATCTAAAGGCTCAAAAATACTTAATGCCACTTTCAGTCCTAGATAAATATTGCCGCTTTCAAGTTTTTTCATAATTGATCTGAATTTATCATATTGGTAAGAAGTAATATCATTTCTATGTATAATTTCATATAAAGATGCATACATTTATTTATAATACGTGAGTGTATCTTGTATAGCGAGCTTTCTTATTGTCGAGCGGGTTGGACATAATGTCTTCAATTTACAATATATGAAAGTGTTTCTAAATTTGATAGAATTAGAGTACAATTGTCCTATTTCATTAACTATGGTTAATATAGATCTAATACATTCCGGTTCGCTAACATATTGAGCTACTAGGTTTACTAGATAAGCTATGCAATGGATGTAATATACCAGCGGTTGTTCCTGACATATTAACGCATATATATCATTGTATCTGCCAGACATATTACTTTATCCATCATACTACTGACCACGTAAATTATCTTTCGGCAAATACAATCTTACCAATACATCTGTTAGCATATTTGATATAGTTTCTGCTTTTGTATTAGATATTTCGTATAGACC
>OZ025243.1:3302960-3410460 GCA_964019155.1 Osedax fenrisi
TATATATCACATATAGACACAATTAGCGAATTTATATAATTCGCACGATAATATTATAATGTGAAACGAACATCGATGTTGGGCGATAGTATTTTTTTAATTTAATTTTTAAATATATTAATTGATAGATTTTTATTTCTAAGTTGCCGGTATTGTTTGTTCCATCTAATTGATGATGATGAGCTGAATTTTCTCCTTTCGTATTTGATGCAATGGGTAATCGGTTGGTATAGTTTAGTGGAATTGTTATTACGTAAAAGTCTAGTGTTTGGTTTATGTTTTATTTTGTTTCGTAAATTATAGGATAAGTTATAAGTAATAGTCTTTTTAAATATTGTAAGTATTTTGTAGTTGATAGAGTCTTCAGTGTTTAGCCAGTTAAGTTTATTACGTAAGTCAGTAATTCTAGTTGTATAGTCAGTCTTCTGTAGTCGGTATATATTTATAATTGAGCGGTTACTTATTTTGTCTAGTTTGTCTACTTTCGTATTATTTTGTCTATTATTTTGTCTATTGTGTGTGTGTGTGTGTGAGTGTTTGTGTGTGTATGCGTATATTTGCATACGAGAATATAAAAGCGTAGTTTCTATTTTTACTTATCTCCTATAATCTATATATATATATAAATAATCGTATGCGTGTAAATAAAAAATAAGATTATAAGTCAGTAGGTCAATGTATATAGGACACTACGATCACTATATATGCTATTCGAATCTGCATTAAACTCTACCTTTATAGGTATATAAATATATTTATACCTCTAGTTTGGTTAATCTAAATCATTTTATATGTATATATATATCTATATCATTAGTATCCATCTATATATCACATATACAACTCTAAATTGCCAACACTTCTTATATATATTATTCATCCAGATAATGCCATACTTTTATTTTTCCAGACTCCTTACTATTGTTATTCTAATTCCAGCCTCCATTGCCGATACTACTTGCTTATTTAGTCTATATATCTCGTCTGCTATAGTAGACCAAGTATACTCGGCCTACTTACCGGTGTGGTCATAACATTGTACGGTCAGTGGTGTTTGTGACGTGTGTACCGAATGACCCAACCCCCCGTGTGTCTGCTTAACACGTTAACATAATATCACACCTCTAACACGGTACACAATGCAGTGTAATATATATATATATATATATATATATATGTGTGTATACGTGTCATAGACATATGAGCGAATCCTATGTCTATGTTACGCGTATTCGCTCACTATAGTGAAATCTAGAGAGTATATATATGTATACATTGATCATAGATTTGTAGTTACGTGATTTTTCTTCAACAGACATTAAGTCTCGATTTTGGTAACTTAAGATGGCCGACCATTAACAAATATAAGGTGGTATTTAATCAATTTAAATGTTGCAATTATATTTCATTATAACTATATAATATAAATAAATATAAATATTTATTTTTATATAATCGAAACGCACTTTATAAGCGTATGTACTAAAAAAATCAAACATTTAAAAATCAATATTATTTATTTGAATATTTGTTATTGAATGCATGTGTCAAGTGATTATCGTCCATCTTAAGTTACCTACAGATCTAGGTAAACTACAAATCTATGATATTGACACCTAACGTGTGTTTGTATTAACGCATTACTTATAGATTAGGCCACACTCGTCCAAATTCACGAGTATTTGCGAATATTCGCGAATAATAATATCGTTTTATATATATATATATATATATATATATATATATATATATATATATATCATGTTAGATATTTGAAATTATTCGCGAATACGCTTTCACTATAGTGAACGTACGCGAGTTTGGCATCAAATTGATACCGTTATTAAGGCTGTACTATTTACATTAACGTTTATATTATAGATTACATATAAATAGTATAATCATGTATACATAATATGTATACATGATCCTATAGTATGATATACTTAATATTTAATATATGTATATATATATATATATATATATATATATATATATGTGTGTGTGTATGTGTGTATTTAATAATACATTACATACATATGTTTACATTTGTTAACATTACATATATGTATGTAATTAATGAATTGCATATATTGTATATTATATTATGTATGTATGTACTAAGTGTATAATAAGGGCGTATGTATACTATAGTATACTATTATGTATACTGTTTAAGTATAATGATGAATGTTAGGTTGTAATTATTTTAAAAATAAAGATACTAATAATAAGTTAAACATAGTAGCTTATATTAATAAATAATAATAAACTTAAGTATGAATCCATATTAATTAAGATGATATTTGTGATGCCGAATACTGATATCACCCCCCCCCTAAGTCACGTGTCTAACCACGAGTTCTAGTACAAATGTGGCGTCTATTTCTCAGTACATTATTCACCTAGTATAGTGAAGTTAATGCGTGCACACATCGCTAGCATCAAGTGCAGCGTCGAGTACATAATCTAGTGCAGTAACACTTCGCCGCCTAAAATCTATGAAAAGTTCTATTTTCTAGTAACGAGTTGACGCGATTGATGCTAGACGCTATAGCGTTAACACATATACATAGGCAGCCACTGCTTTGCTCGGTAACAAGCGCTCGGTAACAATTGACTTAATGCTTCTTGACCAACCCGAACAATTTGGGATTTTTCTTTAGTGATTTTATTGTAGACCAATATAAACTAAATAAGATACAATTTATTTTAGAATGATTCATTCATTATTGAATGAGGAGATGTATTTATGATAAGGGTATTTTTTTCTATTTTGTCCTATTCTTATATATTAGAGCGCTGAAACCCGCACATAGCCTTAAGTCGCCGAGCTCTGGTAACAAGTCGCCGGCCTCTAGTAACAAGTCGCCACCCTCTAGTAACAAGTCTCCACCCTCTAGTAACAAGTCTCCACCCTCTAGTAACAAGTCGCCGGCCTCTAGTAACAAGTCGCCGGCCTCTAGTAACAAGTCGCCGGCCTCTAGTAACAAGTCGCCGGCCTCTAGTAACAAGTCGCCGGCCTCTAGTAACAAGTCGCCACCCTCTAGTAACAAGTCTCCACCCTCTAGTAACAAGTCTCCACCCTCTAGTAACAAGTTTCCACCCTCTAGTAACAAGTAGCCGGCCTCTAGTAACAAGTCGCCGGCCTCTAGTAACAAGTAGCCGGCCTCTAGTAACAAGTCACCGGCCTCTAGTAACAAGTCTCCACCCTCTAGTAACAAGTCTCCACCCTCTAGTAACAAGTCGCCGGCCTCTAGTAACAAGTCGCCGGCCTCTAGTAACAAGTCGCCGGCCTCTAGTAACAAGTCGCCGGCCTCTAGTAATAAGTCGCCGGCCTCTAGTAACAAGTCGCCGGCCTCTAGTAACAAGTCGCCGGCCTCTAGTAACAAGTCGCCGGCCTCTAGTAACAAGTCGCCGGCCTCTAGTAACAAGTCTCCACCCTCTAGTAACAAGTCGCCGGCCTCTAGTAACAAGTCGCCGGCCTCTAGTAACAAGTTTCCACCCTCTAGTAACAAGTCGCCGGCCTCTAGTAACAAGTCGCCGGCCTCTAGTAACAAGTCGCCGGCCTCTAGTAACAAGTCGCCGGCCTCTAGTAACAAGTCGCCGGCCTCTAGTAACAAGTCGCCGGCCTCTAGTAACAAGTCTCCACCCTCTAGTAACAAGTCTCCGGCCTCTAGTAACAAGTCGCCGGCCTCTAGTAACAAGTCGCCGGCCTCTAGTAACAAGTCGCCGGCCTCTAGTAACAAGTCGCCGGCCTCTAGTAACAAGTCGCCGGCCTCTAGTAACAAGTCGCCGGCCTCTAGTAACAAGTCGCCGGCCTCTAGTAACAAGTCGCCGGCCTCTAGTAACAAGTCGCCGGCCTCTAGTAACAAGTCGCCGGCCTCTAGTAACAAGTCTCCACCCTCTAGTAACAAGTCGCCGGCCTCTAGTAACAAGTCTCCACCCTCTAGTAACAAGTCTCCACCCTCTAGTAACAAGTCTCCACCCTCTAGTAACAAGTCGCCGGCCTCTAGTAACAAGTCGCCGGCCTCTAGTAACAAGTCGCCGGCCTCTAGTAACAAGTCGCCGGCCTCTAGTAACAAGTCGCCGGCCTCTAGTAACAAGTCGCCGGCCTCTAGTAACAAGTCTCCACCCTCTAGTAACAAGTCTCCACCCTCTAGTAACAAGTCTCCACCCTCTAGTAACAAGTCTCCACCCTCTAGTAACAAGTCTCCACCCTCTAGTAACAAGTCGCCGGCCTCTAGTAACAAGTCTCCACCCTCTAGTAACAAGTCTCCACCCTCTAGTAACAAGTCTCCACCCTCTAGTAACAAGTCTCCACCCTCTAGTAACAAGTCGCCGGCCTCTAGTAACAAGTCGCCGGCCTCTAGTAACAAGTCGCCGGCCTCTAGTAACAAGTCGCCGGCCTATAGTAACAAGTCGCCGGCCTCTAGTAACAAGTCGCCGGCCTCTAGTAACAAGTCGCCGGCCTCTAGTAACAAGTCGCCGGCCTCTAGTAACAAGTCGCCGGCCTCTAGTAACAAGTCGCCGGCCTCTAGTAACAAGTCGCCGGCCTCTAGTAACAAGTCGCCGGCCTCTAGTAACAAGTCGCCGGCCTCTAGTAACAAGTCGCCGGCCTCTAGTAACAAGTCTCCACCCTCTAGTAACAAGTCGCCGGCCTCTAGTAACAAGTCGCCGGCCTCTAGTAACAAGTCGCCGGCCTCTAGTAACAAGTCGCCGCAATCCTCCGGTACTTGATGCTCGCTATCCGAACACCGATACTAATTTATACCTAGCATCAAGTGCAGTAACAGGTACAGTACAAAATCGCCGTGTTTGATGCTAGCCGTGTGTATACCACTTCAGGTTCTATATATATACATACATACACATCATAATACCTTATGCTTATATATATATTAATATACTATAATATAAGTCCTACACGAATTGGTTACTTGCATTCTCGGTTAGACACGTGACATATTGGGGGCCGATGTTAGCAGAGATGGGCAAATTTCAAAAAAAATCTATATTAGATACTGATAAAATATTTTGAATAATTTATATATTAGATACTGCTACTGATATTTTTAGAAACTTTATAATAGATACTGATACCGATACAGGTATTTAGATACTTTTTATAAAATAAATTATAAATACATTTATATTTATTATATATCAATTATAGACATTTTAAATGTATTTTATTATAAAAGTATTATAGTAAATTATACTAAATTAATTTAGATCAAATAATTAAGCATAGCAAAGTATAAATATATAGGATAAACCTACAATATAAACGAAATAATAATAATATAATGAATATAAAATAATAATAATAATATAATACAAATTAAAATAAATGAGAATTGGATTTTAATATTACCAGATTGCTAAAATTTAAATCTGTCAAACGACCTCTTTTCGGGTTATTAATTTGCTCAGCATATGAAAAAAGCCTCTCTATAGGTGCAGAAGAAGGCAATGGTGTATTAAATTTAATAAATATTTGTTTAATTAAATCATTACTATGAATTTTTTCTATGCTGTTATTATCCGATTTTAGAAATAAATCAAGTGGATTTTTTTTATAAATATTTGCAAATTGAAAAAAATTGTTCTTGTCATCAATATCTTCATTGTTATCTTCATTGACTGTATGTTTATCTATAGAAAGTAATGCTTTATTTAGCAAACCTTTAACTTTTAAATGAATATGTTCATTATTAAATTCTTTTTTAATTGTTATCCATTTCAATTTGAAATATGGATGGATAAACGTTGCAATTATTGCAAAATCAGCATCTACTAAATTTAAAATTGAATAAAATCTCTTCGTAAGACCATCATCGATCACTTTTACCAAAGGTTTAAATACTTCTATATTCGTATTATGATAACGCTTTTCTACATACTTTTCGGTGGCAAATAATGTTGGAAGTAAAACACCATAATATATACCCAATTCACCTTGCAGTTTATCTAAAGCCACAGCAATGGGTTCGACGCACATTAAATATTCTTCTAAAAATAATATATCATTTATATTAAATAGAGGTAATTTTAGCTCCATCATGAGTTTTGGTAATGTATCCTTATTCAGGGATAATACTTGATTGTATCTTTTCTGCAGATTAAACATTTACATTTCACTTTATCTTGTTCACTGCTTATCACTGAAAAATACTTATTGCAAGTTATCAATACTGATGAATTCATCCGAATGGACTTAAGTCCATTGTGTTGGCTTTACTTTTCCAGAATTTATTAAATCAGATAAATTCGACATATCATTTGTATAAGTATATATATAGTATTACGCTGTATACTTAAATTAATGCTGTACGATTGAAATCTTATAACAAAATAAATCATAAACTTTTATAAATGTATACAATACGGTATATAAATTATATTATAGGTTATATTCGGGAATATCTGCGGTTATATTATAAATTATATTATATATTCAATATATGGATATCAATTTTATAAAATAATATAATGACAACAAAGAATATTTATGAAATTATTAGTAAAACATTGTCCACTGAAAAACTAAATAATATTATTAATAATAATGTATTATGTACTCCCAGGTAATATGTATTAATAATTATCATTATTATTATTTGATGTGATATATTAAATATAAATATGAAACAATTATTTTATATTAAACAATTATAGTAAAATATTAAAATTAGGACATTAATACATCAAATAATATTTTATATAATTATTAAATATGTTTTTGATTATTCAAAACAAAGCACCAATGAATCATCAACATTAAATATAACAAATTATTTTATATGTAAACAATTATAGTTGAATATTAAAATTACATCAAATAATATTTTATATAATTATTATATATGTTTTTAATTCTTTTATTTAAATAAAGTACCAATGAATTCACCAATTCAATGATGCGTGTATATTTAAAATACATTTAATGTAATACTCTATTATAATAGATACCTATATTAGATACAATTTTAGCTTTAATAGATACAGATATCGATACTTTAATAATTTCTATAATAGATAGTGATATTAGATAATAAAGTATCGGCGATAATGTATCGCCGATAATATATCGGCGATACTGCCCATCTCTGGATGTTAGTCTAACTCTTTGTAATCATTATTAATAATAAATAATTAATATTATTCATATATGAATATATATA
Source organism: Osedax fenrisi (assembly GCA_964019155.1). NCBI lineage: Eukaryota > Metazoa > Annelida > Polychaeta > Sabellida > Siboglinidae > Osedax > Osedax fenrisi. The sequence goes on from OZ025243.1 coordinate 3,310,148, forward strand.
TATATATATATATATATATATATATTGCATTATAATTCAATAGTTTTATTTATTAATCGTACGTAATAGGTGTGAATTATATATGCGTTATACAACTAAACTTACACATATACATTGTATATATATATGTATATATATATATATATATATATATATATATATATATATATACATATATGTACATAGTGTAGATATATATGCGTATGTACACATATCTTGAAGAGTTCATACAAAATTAGCGTGTCCAAATCGTGTACTTTTAGAGTATTCCTGTAGGATGCGACCTATATGTCTATATATATATATATCTCTCTCTCTATATATATATATATATATATATATATATATATATATATATATATATATATATATATATATAAGCATAACTTATAATAGTATGTTAGTAAAGGATTATGACCAATAGTAATCATGCAATATATATTGGGTTAATCATTATTATTCTTAACTATAGTATATACTATAGTACTATAGTATACAGTGTATACTATATTATACAATACACTATACACTATATATAGATTTATTATTTTAAATTATATTCTTATATACTTTTTTCTCCTCGTAATCATAAATGGGTGAAATACTTGATAAGCTCTGCTTCTTCCTTCACCCAGGCAATTGCCAAATCTGATTTATTATTTATTTATTATTTATATATACTCTATAGTATATATATATACACTATATATTTATATTATATAGTATAATACATATGGTCAAGTATAGAAGTGCAGTCACACATTGATTTCATTGTTGTATTGCAGGTATATATTGTTAATTTCCTAATCGAATACATACCTGCACACACACACACACACACACACACACACATATGGGTATGGTATAACATTGTAGTATTTGAATCGTTATACCGATTATAGCAAGCCAAGCTGATTGGTTAGTTGATAAATATAGCATAGGTTATTGATACAAACAAGCAATGGCAAGGAATTAAAACTACGAATTTAAAATAGTATTATCTTTTTTATCGGAATAAGTCTACATCCATTTTCGTTAATTATTGTTATCAATAGTGTATATACATATATGTACACACACACATATATATATATATATATATATACTATTTATTTATTAAGCATATCTTCTAATTTATAATTGTAATACGTTATATTATTATTTTAAAGTCTAATTTACAAATATAACTATTCCTACATAATATAATATTGAATATATCTACCAGCATAGGTATAAGTCTAGTATATATATATATATATATATATATATATATATATATATATCTAATATAGGTAATAGAATGTAGGAAATCACGTCCCCACAGCTCAATATACGTTGCATACCTTCGATGTATTCAATTCGAAAACAATTACCTGCCGATAAAATAGATGACGTAACAATAGGTGACGTAACAATAGGTGCGAGTGCGAGTGCGCGAGTGTGCGCGAGCGATCGGGAGAGAGCTCACTTCCTTAGATGTATACGTGTACCCTACACTATGCCTAATGATTTATGCAAATTAGCAGCGAATATTGCGTAAGAGCTCTAGCCTCTCGCCTCTCTCTCACGCGATTTCTCGCTCAATCTCTCGCGAATTCTCTCTATCTCTCGCGGCTCTCTTGCTAGCGTTTTCCCGTCGCCACAACTTAAATAACCAGCCACTAGCCATAGATTGTCTACTGATCAGATTGCTACTGTAGTTATATAATAACTGTATTATATAATTGTATCGAAATCGAGATATTCTATATTATTATATAATATTATAAAATATAATTGTATCCAACATAGTCAATATTTAAACGATATATTTATTCATTCAGACGATTAATTAATATATTTATTGATCTATTTAATGAGGAATATTTATAATTAGTTTTTACGGAAACTGAATACCCATCAAACACACGCACAGGTTTTTATTAAATATTACATATTTTTTTAAAATACTCATATAAATTATCGCTAAAACAATTTTGAATTATTGTGTAACTAAGTATGAATGTAACAATAGATTAAGATAATATATGATAAGATAGATTTTATTATTTTAATCATTATAAAAGAAAAACAATAAACTAACAAATAAAATATAGCAGATATAAAATAGAACTACTTTTAAATAATAATAAGCACCATCTACCTATAGGATATATATTATATATATATATACAACTAATACAATATATATATATATATATATATATATATATATATATATATATATATTATATATTAATATATACAATATAACAATTGTTATATATAAAACAACTATAGTTATTTTTGTGGAGTCCTTTCATTCCCATCTAGGATCTTATGAATCTTTCACTTATAACCGCATGGCTCTAATATCCTTTCGAATCCGGTCTCAGGTAAGGCATCCATGGTGTTAACGAGAGCCGATCATTTATTTATACACAATTATATAATATCACTTCTAAATATTATTGTAAAATCTATTTAAATGGTCCGGACGAGGCTTGAACCCGTGTCCTACTGATTGTTTGTCTGACGCCTTAGCCACATAGCCACACAGGCAGTTATATATATATATATATATATACATGTGAGAGTATACTAACCACACACATATAACGGGTCGTGTGTATTAACATTATAATGCATGACGGGTGACTGGTATCGATGTATTTATCTGTGAAATCTGTAACTATCTATCTTGTATCTTAAGTCTTCTTATCTTAATATATCTAGTATCTCAATTTCTAATCGCACGCCCCCTTATATTAATCTATGCTATCTTATCTTAATCTATGTTATGCTACACTCCCTTATATTAATCTATGCTATCTTATCTTAATCTATGTTATCCCACACTCCCTTATATTAATCTATGTTATGTTATCTTAATCTATGTTATGCTACACTCCCTTAATAACCCTCTTATATACCACTCTATTATCTTACCATATCTTATCTTACCCTCACAAGTCACGTGTGTATACCCTAATATTACGCAACGTAGTCACGTGTTCGCGGTGGTGACGTAACCTACCTATGACGTAATATCAAGTGATACGATACGACGTGATGACGCATATCTTCGATACATGCAGAGATGTCCTATTCTTGGAAATATGTGTATTATAGTAAACATGGAATGTTATCACCTATTAAATAGTACACACCTCGTATATATGTATATATATATATATATATATATATATATATATATATATATATAGGCGTCATACACTCAAGCAGTAGGATACAGATTCATGCCTCGTCCGTTATTATTTAGAAGTGATCTTATATAATTGTGTATAAATAAATGATCGGCTCTCGTTAAAACCATGGATGCCTTAATATGAGAGCGGCTTCAAATGGAAATTAGAGCCATATATGGTTATAAGTGAAAACTTCATCTAAGTACCTGGATGGGATTGAAGGACTCCACCAAATAAAAATAACAATAACAATGTATATTATGAATGCATATGAAACACAAACACGCAACATTCATTACCACTAAGTACATGACGTATGCTATACAATGACGTATGTGACCTATACATATGTCGTATGTCGTATGTTCACTATTTCTACAACGGAAACATATTTTTACTACGAAATTTTTATTTTTAAGTGGCATATTTCATTTTATTTTCATGATTTCAGATATATTTCGAAGATATTAGAGATATATATTTATTTGTAAAATAAAAATATTTTTATAATTTTTATAATCATTTACAATTTTTTTTTATAAATAAAGACTTTATAAATAAATTAACAATATGTATTTATTTATAAAATCGGTTTTAATGCAAAGATGTTTTTCTGTATCATTTATGTAAAAATGTCATATAATATAATTGATATTACATTGTATTATAATTATAATACAATAATAGTGAACTAATTTATTTAGTTTTTGCATTACTTTGTATATTAAATTTAAATATGTATACGTGGACCATAATTCAATACGATAAAAGTGTGAAATAAAATGTGCACACACATATGTTAGAAAACGCCATGTTGTTGATCATTTATATATCACATAATATATATATATATAAATATATATATATATATATATATATATATATATATATATTTATAAAATTATTTTGTAGTTTTGTATAAGGTTATCAAATTACCTATTATTTGTATTATATATTTGTATCATTATTTTCCATTCTAGAATAATTAACGGGATAGAACTAGGTAAGCTTTGCATTTTTTATACCCAGTAGTTTCCCACCTTCTGAGTTATATATATAGTAGGTAACTTAGTGATATTTGAATATATATGTCGGATATATATATATAATATATATATATATATATATATAAATATATATATAAGTATACTTTGATAGTATACTATCAAGATAGTGTCACTATAATTCACATACATACATATATATATATATATATATATACTATTAATTTATTATGAAAGAACATATAATTTTACTTATATAGATTACATCATATATACATTGTTCCCTCTTCCTTTCTATCCTATCCTCACCAATGTCTCCCTTTCAACCTCTCAATAATATATGATGTATACCTATTTGTATATTATATAATGCATACCTTACTAATTAGTTTACTGTTAACTGTTAAACCGGAAATACTAGCCAGTTACATATTATATAACAGAGTATACTCATAGTAAAGTTAATTATAGAGTATAACATATTATACTAAATATATAATATAGTTTTTAGCGTAATTATCCAATTATCGTAATATGTTAATTAGTAGTTTTTTAAATATAAATTTCTAGATTATTTTCTAAAAATATGTTTGTAAAAATAATATATCGTAATTTTCAGAAAATATAAAACTTTAAAAAACTATAAAATGTTATCAATAATACAATAGTGAACAATATATAATATATTTTATGAATTATACGACCACAACGTAATTAAATCTATAATATACACTTACATTACTATATATATATATATATATATTTTGAGAATAGATATAATTTACCCTACTTATATATATATTAATTATATTGCATGCCATAAATAAATAATTGAAACAGAGTTTTAATTTCGCTATATAGAAAACGTATACATAGTGTAGTTTAGCTGTAGGATTAGGGTTAGGCATTAGTTTAGGTATAGGTGTACGGTATAGGTGTATGTTTAGATGTAGGTTATTATGTAGGTTTATGTTTATACACTATGGGGCAAACAGTGTAGGCCCACATTTCGTTGGTCTAGAATTCATGAATTCTATAGATGCTTCTATGCATACAATATACAACCTAGGAGGTATCCAGTATATGGTTTATAGTATATGGCCTATAGTCCTAAGATATATCTTATAGAGCTTGCGGTATAGGGAGTATGGTATAGGGCTTATCATGTAGGGCTAACGGTGTAGGGATTACAGTGTAGGGTAGTCAGGTAATACAGAGAAATGCGAGCTAATCAGAGAAGTAGGCAATCTATCTCTACAAAACACGCTATATTTATTGCCAATTATTATTATATAAAATACTAGTATATATATATATATATATATATATATTACATTATATTACTATACCAGTATATATATATATACATTATATTTGTGAGTTATTGTTATATAATCACATTCAACGTATATTATAGGACATAGATAAATGACACAATACAATAAATATATTCATGCTTACGTATTCAAGATATTAATCATTAACATTGATGCTACCATTCTATTATTATACATACCTGTTATCTACTATTATACATGCCTGTTATCTACTATTATACATGCCTGTTATCTACTATTATACATGCCTGTTATCTACTATTATACATGCCTGTTATCTACTATTATACATGCCTGTTATCTACTATTATACATGCCTGTTATCTACTATTATACATGCCTGTTATCTACTATTATACATGCCTGTTATCTACCATTATACATGCCTGTTATCTACTATTATACATGCCTGTTATCTACTATTATACATGCCTGTTATCTACTATTATACATGCCTGTTCTCTACCATTATACATGCCTGTTATCTACTATTATACATGCCTGTTATCTACTATTATACATGCCTGTTATCTACTATTATACATGCCTGTTATCTACCATTATACATGCCTGTTATCTACTATTATACATGCCTGTTATCTACTATTATACATGCCTGTTATCTACTATTATACATGCCTGTTCTCTACCATTATACATGCCTGTTATCTACTATTATACATGCCTGTTATCTACTATTATACATGCCTGTTCTCTACTATTATACATGCCTATTATCTATCATTATACATGCCTGTTATCTACTATTATACATGCCTATTATCTACTATTATACATGCCTGTTATCTACTATTATACATGCCTGTTATCTACTATTATACATGCCTGTTCTCTACTATTATACATGCCTATTATCTACTATTATACATGCCTGTTCTCTACTATTATACATGCCTATTATCTACCATTATACATGCCTATTCTCTACCATTATACATGCCTATTATCTACTAGTTTACATGCCTGTTATCTACTATTATACATGCCTGTTATCTACTATTATACATGCCTGTTATCTACTATTATACATGCCTGTTATCTACTATTATACATGCCTGTTATCTACTATTATACATGCCTGTTATCTACTATTATACATGCCTGTTCTCTACTATTATACATGCCTATTATCTACCATTATACATGCCTGTTCTCTACTATTATACATGCCTATTATCTACCATTATACATGCCTATTCTCTACCATTATACATGCCTATTATCTACTAGTTTACATGCCTGTTATCTACTATTATACATGCCTGTTATCTACTATTATACATGCCTGTTATCTACCATTATACATGCCTGTTATCTACTATTATACATGCCTGTTCTCTACTATTATACATGCCTATTATCTACCATTATACATGCCTGTTATCTACTATTATACATGCCTGTTCTCTACTATTATACATGCCTGTTATCTACCATTATACATGCCTGTTATCTACTATTATACATGCCTGTTATCTACTATTATACATGCCTATTATCTACCATTATACATGCCTGTTATCTACTATTATACATGCCTGTTATCTACCATTATACATGCCTGTTATCTACCATTATACATGCCTGTTATCTACTATTATACATGCCTGTTCTCTACTATTATACATGCCTGTTATCTACTATTATACATGCCTGTTATCTACCATTATACATGCCTGTTATCTACCATTATACATGCCTGTTATCTACTATTATACATGCCTGTTCTCTACTATTATACATGCCTATTATCTACTATTATACATGCCTGTTATCTACCATTATACATGCCTGTTCTCTACTAGTTTACATGCCTGTTATCTACTATTATACATGCCTGTTATCTACTATTATACATGCCTGTTATCTACTATTATACATGCCTGTTATCTACTATTATACATGCCTATTATCTACCATTATACATGCCTGTTCTCTACTATTATACATGCCTGTTATCTACTATTATACATGCCTGTTATCTACTATTATACATGCCTGTTCTCTACTATTATACATGCCTGTTCTCTACTATTATACATGCCTGTTATCTACTATTATACATGCCTGTTATCTACCATTATACATGCCTGTTATCTACCATTATACATGCCTGTTATCTACTATTATACATGCCTGTTATCTACCATTATACATGCCTGTTCTCTACCATTATACATGCCTGTTATCTACTATTATACATGCCTGTTATCTACCATTATACATGCCTGTTCTCTACTATTATACATGCCTGTTATCTACTATTATACATGCCTGTTATCTACTATTATACATGCCTATTATCTACTATTATACATGCCTGTTATCTACCATTATACATGCCTGTTCTCTACTAGTTTACATGCCTGTTATCTACCATTATACATGCCTCTTATCTACTATTATACATGCCTATTATCTACTATTATACATGCCTGTTATCTACTATTATACATGCCTGTTATCTACTATTATACATGCCTGTTCTCTACCATTATACATGCCTGTTATCTACCATTATACATGCCTGTTATCTACCATTATACACGCCTGTTATCTACTATTATACATGCCTGTTATCTACTATTATACATGCCTGTTATCTACTATTATACATGCCTGTTATCTACTATTATACATGCCTATTATCTACCATTATACATGCCTGTTCTCTACTATTATACATGCCTGTTCTCTACTATTATACATGCCTGTTATCTACCATTATACATGCCTGTTATCTACCATTATACATGCCTGTTATCTACTATTATACATGCCTGTTCTCTACTATTATACATGCCTATTATCTACTATTATACATGCCTGTTATCTACCATTATACATGCCTATTATCTACTATTATACATGCCTGTTATCTACTATTATACATGCCTGTTCTCTACTAGTTTACATGCCTGTTATCTACTATTATACATGCCTGTTATCTACTATTATACATGCCTGTTATCTACTATTATACATGCCTGTTATCTACTATTATACATGCCTATTATCTACCATTATACATGCCTGTTCTCTACTATTATACATGCCTGTTATCTACTATTATACATGCCTGTTATCTACTATTATACATGCCTGTTCTCTACTATTATACATGCCTGTTCTCTACTATTATACATGCCTGTTATCTACTATTATACATGCCTGTTCTCTACTATTATACATGCCTATTATCTACCATTATACATGCCTGTTATCTACTATTATACATGCCTATTCTCTACTATTATACATGCCTATTATCTACTATTATACATGCCTGTTCTCTACCATTATACATGCCTGTTATCTACTATTATACATGCCTGTTATCTACTATTATACATGCCTGTTATCTACTATTATACATGCCTGTTCTCTACTATTATACATGCCTGTTCTCTACTATTATACATGCCTGTTCTCTACTATTATACATACCAGTTATAAACTAGTTTACATGCCTGTTATCTACTATTATACATGCCTGTTATCTACTATTATACATGCCTGTTATCTACTATTATACATACCAGTTATAAACTAGTTTACATGCCTGTTCTCTACTATTATACATGCCTGTTATCTACTATTATACATGCCTGTTCTCTACTATTATACATGCCTATTATCTACCATTATACATGCCTGTTATCTACTATTATACATGCCTATTCTCTACTATTATACATGCCTATTATCTACTATTATACATGCCTGTTCTCTACCATTATACATGCCTGTTATCTACTATTATACATGCCTGTTATCTACTATTATACATGCCTGTTATCTACTATTATACATGCCTGTTCTCTACTATTATACATGCCTGTTCTCTACTATTATACATGCCTGTTCTCTACTATTATACATACCAGTTATAAACTAGTTTACATGCCTATTATCTACTATTATACATGCCTGTTATCTACTATTATACATGCCTGTTCTCTACTATTATACATGCCTGTTATCTACCATTATACATGCCTGTTATCTACTATTATACATGCCTATTATCTACTATTATACATGCCTGTTATCTATTATTATACATGCCTGTTATCTACTATTATACATGCCTGTTCTCTACTATTATACATACCTGTTATAAACTAGTTTACATGCCTGTTATCTACTATTATACATGCCTGTTATCTACTATTATACATGCCTGTTATCTACTATTATACATGCCTGTTATCTACTATTATACATGCCTGTTATCTACTATTATACATGCCTGTTCTCTACTATTATACATGCCTGTTATCTACTATTATACATGCCTGTTATCTACTATTATACATGCCTGTTATCTACCATTATACATGCCTGTTATCTACTATTATACATGCCTATTATCTACTATTATACATGCCTATTATCTACCATTATACATGCCTGTTATCTACCATTATACATGCCTATTATCTACTATTATACATGCCTGTTATCTACTATTATACATGCCTGTTATCTATTATTATACATGCCTGTTATCTACTATTATACATGCCTGTTCTCTACTATTATACATACCTGTTATAAACTAGTTTACATGCCTGTTATCTACTATTATACATGCCTGTTATCTACTATTATACATGCCTGTTATCTACTATTATACATGCCTGTTATCTACTATTATACATGCCTGTTATCTACCATTATACATGCCTGTTATCTACTATTATACATGCCTGTTATCTACTATTATACATGCCTGTTATCTACTATTATACATGCCTGTTATCTACTATTATACATGCCTGTTATCTACTATTATACATGCCTATTCTCTACTATTATACATGCCTGTTATCTACTATTATACATGCCTGTTATCTACTATTATACATGCCTGTTATCTACTATTATACATGCCTGTTCTCTACTATTATACATACCTGTTATAAACTAGTTTACATGCCTGTTATCTACTATTATACATGCCTGTTATCTACTATTATACATGCCTGTTATCTACTATTATACATGCCTGTTATCTACTATTATACATGCCTGTTATCTACTATTATACATGCCTGTTATCTACTATTATACATGCCTGTTATCTACTATTATACATGCCTGTTCTCTACTATTATACATACCTGTTATAAACTAGTTTACATGCCTGTTATCTACTATTATACATGCCTGTTATCTACTATTATACATGCCTGTTATCTACTATTATACATGCCTGTTATCTACTATTATACATGCCTGTTATCTACTATTATACATGCCTATTCTCTACTATTATACATGCCTGTTATCTACTATTATACATGCCTGTTATCTACTATTATACATGCCTGTTATCTACTATTATACATGCCTGTTCTCTACTATTATACATACCTGTTATAAACTAGTTTACATGCCTGTTATCTACTATTATACATGCCTGTTATCTACTATTATACATGCCTGTTATCTACTATTATACATGCCTGTTATCTACTATTATACATGCCTGTTATCTACTATTATACATGCCTGTTATCTACTATTATACATGCCTGTTATCTACTATTATACATGCCTGTTCTCTACTATTATACATACCTGTTATAAACTAGTTTACATGCCTGTTATCTACTATTATACATGCCTGTTATCTACTATTATACATGCCTGTTATCTACCATTATACATGCCTGTTATCTACTATTATACATGCCTGTTCTCTACTATTATACATGCCTGTTATCTACTATTATACATGCCTGTTATCTACTATTATACATGCCTGTTCTCTACCATTATACATGCCTGTTATCTACCATTATACATGCCTGTTCTCTACTATTATACATGCCTGTTATCTACTATTATACATGCCTGTTATCTACTATTATACATGCCTGTTATCTACTATTATACATGCCTGTTATCTACTATTATACATGCCTGTTCTCTACTATTATACATACCTGTTATAAACTAGTTTACATGCCTGTTATCTACTATTATACATGCCTGTTATCTACTATTATACATGCCTGTTATCTACTATTATACATGCCTGTTATCTACTATTATACATGCCTGTTATCTACTATTATACATGCCTGTTATCTACTATTATACATGCCTGTTATCTACTATTATACATGCCTGTTCTCTACTATTATACATACCTGTTATAAACTAGTTTACATGCCTGTTATCTACTATTATACATGCCTGTTATCTACTATTATACATGCCTGTTATCTACTATTATACATGCCTGTTATCTACTATTATACATGCCTGTTATCTACTATTATACATGCCTGTTCTCTACTATTATACATGCCTGTTATCTACTATTATACATGCCTGTTATCTACCATTATACATGCCTGTTCTCTACTATTATACATGCCTGTTATCTACTATTATACATGCCTGTTATCTACTATTATACATGCCTGTTATCTACTATTATACATGCCTGTTATCTACTATTATACATGCCTGTTCTCTACTATTATACATGCCTGTTCTCTACTATTATACATGCCTGTTATCTACTATTATACATGCCTGTTCTCTACTATTATACATGCCTGTTATCTACTATTATACATGCCTGTTATCTACTATTATACATGCCTGTTATCTACTATTATACATGCCTGTTATCTACCATTATACATGCCTGTTATCTACTATTATACATGCCTGTTCTCTACCATTATACATGCCTGTTATCTACTATTATACATGCCTGTTATCTACTATTATACATGCCTGTTCTCTACCATTATACATGCCTGTTATCTACTATTATACATGCCTGTTCTCTACTATTATACATACCTGTTATAAACTAGTTTACATGCCTGTTATCTACTATTATACATGCCTGTTATCTACTATTATACATGCCTGTTATCTACTATTATACATGCCTGTTATCTACTATTATACATGCCTGTTATCTACTATTATACATGCCTGTTATCTACTATTATACATGCCTGTTATCTACTATTATACATGCCTGTTCTCTACTATTATACATGCCTGTTATCTACTATTATACATGCCTGTTATCTACTATTATACATGCCTGTTCTCTACTATTATACATGCCTGTTATCTACCATTATACATGCCTGTTATCTACTATTATACATGCCTGTTATCTACTATTATACATGCCTGTTATCTACTATTATACATGCCTGTTCTCTACTATTATACATACCTGTTATAAACTAGTTTACATGCCTGTTATCTACTATTATACATGCCTGTTATCTACTATTATACATGCCTGTTATCTACTATTATACATGCCTGTTATCTACTATTATACATGCCTGTTATCTACTATTATACATGCCTGTTCTCTACTATTATACATGCCTGTTATCTACCATTATACATGCCTATTATCTACCATTATACATGCCTGTTCTCTACCATTATACATGCCTGTTCTCTACTATTATACATGCCTGTTATCTACTATTATACATGCCTGTTATCTACTATTATACATGCCTGTTATCTACTATTATACATGCCTGTTATCTACTATTATACATGCCTGTTCTCTACCATTATACATGCCTGTTATCTACTATTATACATGCCTGTTATCTACCATTATACATGCCTGTTCTCTACTATTATACATGCCTGTTATCTACTATTATACATGCCTGTTCTCTACTATTATACATGCCTGTTATCTACCATTATACATGCCTGTTCTCTACTATTATACATGCCTGTTATCTACTATTATACATGCCTGTTATCTACTATTATACATGCCTGTTCTCTACTATTATACATGCCTGTTCTCTACTATTATACATGCCTGTTATCTACTATTATACATGCCTGTTCTCTACTATTATACATGCCTATTATCTACCATTATACATGCCTGTTATCTACTATTATACATGCCTATTCTCTACTATTATACATGCCTATTATCTACTATTATACATGCCTGTTATCTATCATTATACATGCCTGTTATCTACTATTATACATGCCTATTATCTACTATTATACATGCCTGTTATCTACTATTATACATGCCTGTTATCTACTATTATACATGCCTGTTCTCTACTATTATACATGCCTATTATCTACTATTATACATGCCTGTTCTCTACTATTATACATGCCTATTATCTACCATTATACATGCCTATTCTCTACCATTATACATGCCTATTATCTACTAGTTTACATGCCTGTTATCTACTATTATACATGCCTATTCTCTACTATTATACATGCCTGTTATCTACTATTATACATGCCTGTTATCTACTATTATACATGCCTGTTATCTACTATTATACATGCCTGTTCTCTACTATTATACATACCTGTTATAAACTAGTTTACATGCCTGTTATCTACTATTATACATGCCTGTTATCTACTATTATACATGCCTGTTATCTACTATTATACATGCCTGTTATCTACTATTATACATGCCTGTTATCTACTATTATACATGCCTGTTATCTACTATTATACATGCCTGTTATCTACTATTATACATGCCTGTTATCTACTATTATACATGCCTGTTATCTACTATTATACATGCCTGTTATCTACCATTATACATGCCTGTTCTCTACTATTATACATGCCTGTTATCTACTATTATACATGCCTGTTCTCTACTATTATACATGCCTGTTATCTACCATTATACATGCCTGTTCTCTACTATTATACATGCCTGTTATCTACTATTATACATGCCTGTTATCTACTATTATACATGCCTGTTATCTACTATTATACATGCCTGTTATCTACTATTATACATGCCTGTTATCTACTATTATACATGCCTGTTCTCTACTATTATACATACCTGTTATAAACTAGTTTACATGCCTGTTATCTACTATTATACATGCCTGTTATCTACTATTATACATGCCTGTTATCTACTATTATACATGCCTGTTATCTACTATTATACATGCCTGTTATCTACTATTATACATGCCTGTTATCTACTATTATACATGCCTGTTCTCTACCATTATACATGCCTGTTATCTACTATTATACATGCCTGTTATCTACCATTATACATGCCTGTTATCTACTATTATACATGCCTGTTCTCTACTATTATACATACCTGTTATAAACTAGTTTACATGCCTGTTATCTACTATTATACATGCCTGTTATCTACTATTATACATGCCTGTTCTCTACTATTATACATGCCTGTTCTCTACTATTATACATACCTGTTATCTACCATTATACATGCCTGTTATCTACTATTATACATGCCTATTATCTACTATTATACATGCCTGTTATCTACTATTATACATGCCTGTTCTCTACCATTATACATGCCTGTTCTCTACTATTATACATGCCTGTTATCTACTATTATACATGCCTGTTCTCTACTATTATACATGCCTGTTCTCTACTATTATACATGCCTGTTATCTACTATTATACATGCCTGTTATCTACTATTATACATGCCTGTTATCTACTATTATACATGCCTGTTATCTACTATTATACATGCCTGTTATCTACTATTATACATGCCTGTTCTCTACTATTATACATGCCTGTTATCTACTATTATACATGCCTGTTATCTACTATTATACATGCCTGTTATCTACCATTATACATGCCTGTTATCTACTATTATACATGCCTATTATCTACTATTATACATGCCTATTATCTACCATTATACATGCCTGTTATCTACCATTATACATGCCTATTATCTACTATTATACATGCCTGTTATCTACTATTATACATGCCTGTTATCTATTATTATACATGCCTGTTATCTACTATTATACATGCCTGTTCTCTACTATTATACATACCTGTTATAAACTAGTTTACATGCCTGTTATCTACTATTATACATGCCTGTTATCTACTATTATACATGCCTGTTATCTACTATTATACATGCCTGTTATCTACTATTATACATGCCTGTTATCTACTATTATACATGCCTATTCTCTACTATTATACATGCCTGTTATCTACTATTATACATGCCTGTTATCTACTATTATACATGCCTGTTATCTACTATTATACATGCCTGTTCTCTACTATTATACATACCTGTTATAAACTAGTTTACATGCCTGTTATCTACTATTATACATGCCTGTTATCTACTATTATACATGCCTGTTATCTACTATTATACATGCCTGTTATCTACTATTATACATGCCTGTTATCTACTATTATACATGCCTGTTATCTACTATTATACATGCCTGTTATCTACTATTATACATGCCTGTTATCTACTATTATACATGCCTGTTATCTACTATTATACATGCCTGTTCTCTACTATTATACATGCCTGTTATAAACTAGTTTACATGCCTGTTATCTACTATTATACATGCCTGTTATCTACTATTATACATGCCTGTTATCTACTATTATACATGCCTGTTATCTACTATTATACATGCCTGTTCTCTACTATTATACATGCCTGTTATCTACCATTATACATGCCTGTTCTCTACTATTATACATGCCTGTTATCTACTATTATACATGCCTGTTCTCTACTATTATACATGCCTGTTATCTACCATTATACATGCCTGTTCTCTACTATTATACATGCCTGTTATCTACTATTATACATGCCTGTTATCTACTATTATACATGCCTGTTCTCTACTATTATACATGCCTGTTATCTACTATTATACATGCCTGTTCTCTACTATTATACATGCCTGTTATCTACTATTATACATGCCTGTTATCTACTATTATACATGCCTGTTATCTACTATTATACATGCCTGTTCTCTACTATTATACATGCCTGTTCTCTACCATTATACATGCCTGTTCTCTACTATTATACATGCCTGTTATCTACTATTATACATGCCTGTTCTCTACTATTATACATGCCTGTTATCTACCATTATACATGCCTGTTATCTACTATTATACATGCCTGTTCTCTACTATTATACATGCCTATTATCTACTATTATACATGCCTGTTATCTACCATTATACATGCCTGTTCTCTACTAGTTTACATGCCTGTTATCTACTATTATACATGCCTGTTATCTACTATTATACATGCCTGTTATCTACTATTATACATGCCTGTTATCTACTATTATACATGCCTATTATCTACCATTATACATGCCTGTTCTCTACTATTATACATGCCTGTTATCTACCATTATACATGCCTGTTATCTACTATTATACATGCCTGTTCTCTACTATTATACATGCCTGTTCTCTACCATTATACATGCCTGTTCTCTACTATTATACATGCCTGTTATCTACTATTATACATGCCTGTTCTCTACTATTATACATGCCTGTTATCTACCATTATACATGCCTGTTATCTACTATTATACATGCCTGTTCTCTACTATTATACATGCCTATTATCTACTATTATACATGCCTGTTATCTACCATTATACATGCCTGTTCTCTACTAGTTTACATGCCTGTTATCTACTATTATACATGCCTGTTATCTACTATTATACATGCCTGTTATCTACTATTATACATGCCTGTTATCTACTATTATACATGCCTATTATCTACCATTATACATGCCTGTTCTCTACTATTATACATGCCTGTTATCTACTATTATACATGCCTGTTATCTACTATTATACATGCCTATTATCTACTATTATACATGCCTGTTATCTACTATTATACATGCCTGTTCTCTACTATTATACATGCCTGTTCTCTACTATTATACATGCCTATTCTCTACTATTATACATGCCTGTTATCTACTATTATACATGCCTGTTATCTACTATTATACATGCCTGTTATCTACTATTATACATGCCTGTTATCTACCATTATACATGCCTGTTATCTACTATTATACATGCCTGTTATCTACTATTATACATGCCTGTTATCTACTATTATACATGCCTATTATCTACCATTATACATGCCTGTTCTCTACTATTATACATGCCTGTTATCTACTATTATACATGCCTGTTATCTACTATTATACATGCCTGTTATCTACTATTATACATGCCTGTTATCTACTATTATACATGCCTGTTCTCTACTATTATACATGCCTATTCTCTACCATTATACATGCCTGTTATCTACTATTATACATGCCTATTATCTACCATTATACATGCCTGTTCTCTACTATTATACATGCCTGTTATCTACTATTATACATGCCTGTTATCTACTATTATACATGCCTATTATCTACTATTATACATGCCTGTTATCTACTATTATACATGCCTGTTCTCTACTATTATACATGCCTGTTCTCTACTATTATACATGCCTGTTATCTACCATTATACATGCCTGTTATCTACTATTATACATGCCTGTTCTCTACTATTATACATGCCTATTATCTACTATTATACATGCCTGTTATCTACCATTATACATGCCTGTTCTCTACTAGTTTACATGCCTGTTATCTACTATTATACATGCCTGTTATCTACTATTATACATGCCTGTTATCTACTATTATACATGCCTGTTATCTACTATTATACATGCCTATTATCTACCATTATACATGCCTGTTCTCTACTATTATACATGCCTGTTATCTACTATTATACATGCCTGTTATCTACTATTATACATGCCTATTATCTACTATTATACATGCCTGTTATCTACTATTATACATGCCTGTTCTCTACTATTATACATGCCTGTTCTCTACTATTATACATGCCTGTTATCTACCATTATACATGCCTGTTATCTACTATTATACATGCCTGTTCTCTACTATTATACATGCCTATTATCTACTATTATACATGCCTGTTATCTACCATTATACATGCCTGTTCTCTACTAGTTTACATGCCTGTTATCTACTATTATACATGCCTGTTATCTACTATTATACATGCCTGTTATCTACTATTATACATGCCTGTTATCTACTATTATACATGCCTATTATCTACCATTATACATGCCTGTTCTCTACTATTATACATGCCTGTTATCTACCATTATACATGCCTGTTATCTACTATTATACATGCCTGTTCTCTACTATTATACATGCCTGTTCTCTACCATTATACATGCCTGTTCTCTACTATTATACATGCCTGTTATCTACTATTATACATGCCTGTTCTCTACTATTATACATGCCTGTTATCTACCATTATACATGCCTGTTATCTACTATTATACATGCCTGTTCTCTACTATTATACATGCCTATTATCTACTATTATACATGCCTGTTATCTACCATTATACATGCCTGTTCTCTACTAGTTTACATGCCTGTTATCTACTATTATACATGCCTGTTATCTACTATTATACATGCCTGTTATCTACTATTATACATGCCTGTTATCTACTATTATACATGCCTGTTATCTACTATTATACATGCCTGTTATCTACTATTATACATGCCTGTTATCTACTATTATACATGCCTGTTCTCTACTATTATACATGCCTGTTATCTACCATTATACATGCCTGTTCTCTACTATTATACATGCCTGTTATCTACTATTATACATGCCTGTTATCTACTATTATACATGCCTGTTCTCTACTATTATACATGCCTGTTATCTACTATTATACATGCCTGTTCTCTACTATTATACATGCCTGTTATCTACTATTATACATGCCTGTTATCTACTATTATACATGCCTGTTATCTACTATTATACATGCCTGTTCTCTACTATTATACATGCCTGTTCTCTACCATTATACATGCCTGTTCTCTACTATTATACATGCCTGTTATCTACTATTATACATGCCTGTTCTCTACTATTATACATGCCTGTTATCTACCATTATACATGCCTGTTATCTACTATTATACATGCCTGTTATCTACCATTATACATGCCTATTATCTACCATTATACATGCCTGTTCTCTACTATTATACATGCCTATTATCTACTATTATACATGCCTGTTATCTACCATTATACATGCCTGTTCTCTACTAGTTTACATGCCTGTTATCTACTATTATACATGCCTATTATCTACCATTATACATGCCTGTTCTCTACTATTATACATGCCTATTATCTACTATTATACATGCCTGTTATCTACCATTATACATGCCTGTTCTCTACTAGTTTACATGCCTGTTATCTACTATTATACATGCCTGTTATCTACTATTATACATGCCTGTTATCTACTATTATACATGCCTGTTATCTACTATTATACATGCCTATTATCTACCATTATACATGCCTGTTCTCTACTATTATACATGCCTGTTATCTACCATTATACATGCCTGTTATCTACTATTATACATGCCTGTTCTCTACTATTATACATGCCTGTTCTCTACCATTATACATGCCTGTTCTCTACTATTATACATGCCTGTTATCTACTATTATACATGCCTGTTCTCTACTATTATACATGCCTGTTATCTACCATTATACATGCCTGTTATCTACTATTATACATGCCTGTTCTCTACTATTATACATGCCTATTATCTACTATTATACATGCCTGTTATCTACCATTATACATGCCTGTTCTCTACTAGTTTACATGCCTGTTATCTACTATTATACATGCCTGTTATCTACTATTATACATGCCTGTTATCTACTATTATACATGCCTGTTATCTACTATTATACATGCCTATTATCTACCATTATACATGCCTGTTCTCTACTATTATACATGCCTGTTATCTACTATTATACATGCCTGTTATCTACTATTATACATGCCTATTATCTACTATTATACATGCCTGTTATCTACTATTATACATGCCTGTTCTCTACTATTATACATGCCTGTTCTCTACTATTATACATGCCTATTCTCTACTATTATACATGCCTGTTATCTACTATTATACATGCCTGTTATCTACTATTATACATGCCTGTTATCTACTATTATACATGCCTGTTATCTACCATTATACATGCCTGTTATCTACTATTATACATGCCTGTTATCTACTATTATACATGCCTGTTATCTACTATTATACATGCCTATTATCTACCATTATACATGCCTGTTCTCTACTATTATACATGCCTGTTATCTACTATTATACATGCCTGTTATCTACTATTATACATGCCTGTTATCTACTATTATACATGCCTGTTATCTACTATTATACATGCCTGTTCTCTACTATTATACATGCCTATTCTCTACCATTATACATGCCTGTTATCTACTATTATACATGCCTATTATCTACCATTATACATGCCTGTTCTCTACTATTATACATGCCTGTTATCTACTATTATACATGCCTGTTATCTACTATTATACATGCCTATTATCTACTATTATACATGCCTGTTATCTACTATTATACATGCCTGTTCTCTACTATTATACATGCCTGTTCTCTACTATTATACATGCCTGTTATCTACCATTATACATGCCTGTTATCTACTATTATACATGCCTGTTCTCTACTATTATACATGCCTATTATCTACTATTATACATGCCTGTTATCTACCATTATACATGCCTGTTCTCTACTAGTTTACATGCCTGTTATCTACTATTATACATGCCTGTTATCTACTATTATACATGCCTGTTATCTACTATTATACATGCCTGTTATCTACTATTATACATGCCTATTATCTACCATTATACATGCCTGTTCTCTACTATTATACATGCCTGTTATCTACTATTATACATGCCTGTTATCTACTATTATACATGCCTATTATCTACTATTATACATGCCTGTTATCTACTATTATACATGCCTGTTCTCTACTATTATACATGCCTGTTCTCTACTATTATACATGCCTGTTATCTACCATTATACATGCCTGTTATCTACTATTATACATGCCTGTTCTCTACTATTATACATGCCTATTATCTACTATTATACATGCCTGTTATCTACCATTATACATGCCTGTTCTCTACTAGTTTACATGCCTGTTATCTACTATTATACATGCCTGTTATCTACTATTATACATGCCTATTATCTACCATTATACATGCCTGTTCTCTACTATTATACATGCCTGTTATCTACCATTATACATACCTGTTATCTACTATTATACATGCCTGTTATCTACTATTATACATGCCTGTTATCTACTATTATACATGCCTGTTCTCTACCATTATACATGCCTGTTCTCTACTATTATACATGCCTGTTATCTACTATTATACATGCCTGTTATCTACTATTATACATGCCTGTTCTCTACCATTATACATGCCTGTTCTCTACTATTATACATGCCTGTTATCTACTATTATACATGCCTGTTCTCTACTATTATACATGCCTGTTATCTACCATTATACATGCCTGTTATCTACTATTATACATGCCTGTTCTCTACTATTATACATGCCTATTATCTACTATTATACATGCCTGTTATCTACCATTATACATGCCTGTTCTCTACTAGTTTACATGCCTGTTATCTACTATTATACATGCCTGTTATCTACTATTATACATGCCTGTTATCTACTATTATACATGCCTGTTATCTACTATTATACATGCCTGTTATCTACTATTATACATGCCTGTTATCTACTATTATACATGCCTGTTATCTACTATTATACATGCCTGTTCTCTACTATTATACATGCCTGTTCTCTACCATTATACATGCCTGTTCTCTACTATTATACATGCCTGTTATCTACTATTATACATGCCTGTTCTCTACTATTATACATGCCTGTTATCTACCATTATACATGCCTGTTATCTACTATTATACATGCCTGTTCTCTACTATTATACATGCCTATTATCTACTATTATACATGCCTGTTATCTACCATTATACATGCCTGTTCTCTACTAGTTTACATGCCTGTTATCTACTATTATACATGCCTGTTATCTACTATTATACATGCCTGTTATCTACTATTATACATGCCTGTTATCTACTATTATACATGCCTATTATCTACCATTATACATGCCTGTTCTCTACTATTATACATGCCTGTTATCTACCATTATACATGCCTGTTATCTACTATTATACATGCCTGTTCTCTACTATTATACATGCCTGTTCTCTACCATTATACATGCCTGTTCTCTACTATTATACATGCCTGTTATCTACTATTATACATGCCTGTTCTCTACTATTATACATGCCTGTTATCTACCATTATACATGCCTGTTATCTACTATTATACATGCCTGTTCTCTACTATTATACATGCCTATTATCTACTATTATACATGCCTGTTATCTACCATTATACATGCCTATTATCTACCATTATACATGCCTATTATCTACTATTATACATGCCTGTTCTCTACTATTATACATACCTGTTATAAACTAGTTTACATGCCTATTATCTACCATTATACATGCCTGTTATCTACTATTATACATGCCTGTTATCTACTATTATACATGCCTGTTCTCTACCATTATACATGCCTGTTATCTACTATTATACATGCCTGTTATCTACTATTATACATGCCTGTTCTCTACTATTATACATGCCTGTTATCTACTATTATACATGCCTGTTCTCTACTATTATACATGCCTGTTATCTACTATTATACATGCCTGTTATCTACTATTATACATGCCTGTTATCTACTATTATACATGCCTGTTATCTACTATTATACATGCCTGTTATCTACCATTATACATGCCTGTTATCTACTATTATACATGCCTGTTATCTACTATTATACATGCCTGTTATCTACTATTATACATGCCTATTATCTACCATTATACATGCCTGTTCTCTACTATTATACATGCCTGTTATCTACTATTATACATGCCTGTTATCTACTATTATACATGCCTATTATCTACTATTATACATGCCTGTTATCTACTATTATACATGCCTGTTATCTACCATTATACATGCCTGTTATCTACTATTATACATGCCTGTTATCTACTATTATACATGCCTGTTATCTACCATTATACATGCCTGTTATCTACTATTATACATGCCTGTTCTCTACTATTATACATGCCTGTTATCTACTATTATACATGCCTGTTATCTACTATTATACATGCCTGTTATCTACCATTATACATGCCTGTTATCTACTATTATACATGCCTGTTCTCTACTATTATACATGCCTGTTATCTACCATTATACATGCCTGTTATCTACTATTATACATGCCTGTTATCTACTATTATACATGCCTGTTATCTACTATTATACATGCCTGTTATCTACTATTATACATGCCTGTTATCTACTATTATACATGCCTGTTCTCTACTATTATACATGCCTGTTCTCTACTATTATACATGCCTGTTCTCTACTATTATACATGCCTGTTATCTACTATTATACATGCCTGTTATCTACCATTATACATGCCTGTTATCTACTATTATACATGCCTGTTATCTACTATTATACATGCCTGTTATCTACCATTATACATGCCTGTTCTCTACTATTATACATGCCTGTTATCTACTATTATACATGCCTGTTATCTACTATTATACATGCCTGTTCTCTACTATTATACATGCCTGTTATCTACCATTATACATACCTGTTCTCTACCATTATACATGCCTGTTATCTACTATTATACATGCCTGTTCTCTACCATTATACATGCCTGTTATCTACCATTATACATGCCTGTTCTCTACCATTATACATGCCTGTTATCTACCATTATACATGCCTGTTCTCTACCATTATACATGCCTGTTATCTACTATTATACATGCCTGTTATCTACTATTATACATGCCTATTATCTACCATTATACATGCCTGTTCTCTACTATTATACATGCCTGTTATCTACTATTATACATGCCTGTTATCTACTATTATACATGCCTATTATCTACTATTATACATGCCTGTTATCTACTATTATACATGCCTGTTCTCTACTATTATACATGCCTGTTATCTACCATTATACATGCCTGTTATCTACCATTATACATGCCTGTTATCTACCATTATACATGCCTGTTCTCTACCATTATACATGCCTGTTATCTACTATTATACATGCCTGTTATCTACCATTATACATGCCTGTTATCTACCATTATACATGCCTATTATCTACTATTATACATGCCTGTTATCTACCATTATACATGCCTGTTCTCTACTATTATACATGCCTGTTATCTACCATTATACATGCCTGTTATCTACTATTATACATGCCTGTTCTCTACCATTATACATGCCTGTTATCTACTATTATACATGCCTGTTATCTACTATTATACATGCCTGTTATCTACTATTATACATGCCTGTTCTCTACTATTATACATGCCTGTTATCTACCATTATACATGCCTGTTCTCTACTATTATACATGCCTGTTCTCTACTATTATACATGCCTGTTCTCTACTATTATACATGCCTGTTATCTACTATTATACATGCCTGTTATCTACCATTATACATGCCTGTTATCTACTATTATACATGCCTGTTATCTACCATTATACATGCCTGTTATCTACTATTATACATGCCTGTTCTCTACTATTATACATGCCTGTTCTCTACTATTATACATGCCTGTTCTCTACTATTATACATGCCTGTTATCTACCATTATACATGCCTGTTCTCTACTATTATACATGCCTGTTATCTACTATTATACATGCCTGTTATCTACTATTATACATGCCTGTTATCTACCATTATACATGCCTGTTATCTACCATTATACATGCCTGTTATCTACTATTATACATGCCTGTTCTCTACCATTATACATGCCTGTTATCTACCATTATACATGCCTGTTCTCTACCATTATACATGCCTGTTCTCTACTATTATACATGCCTGTTCTCTACTATTATACATGCCTGTTATCTACTATTATACATGCCTGTTCTCTACTATTATACATGCCTGTTCTCTACTATTATACATGCCTGTTATCTACCATTATACATGCCTGTTCTCTACTATTATACATGCCTGTTCTCTACTATTATACATGCCTGTTATCTACCATTATACATGCCTGTTCTCTACTATTATACATGCCTGTTCTCTACTATTATACATGCCTGTTCTCTACTATTATACATGCCTGTTATCTACCATTATACATGCCTGTTCTCTACCATTATACATGCCTGTTCTCTACTATTATACATGCCTGTTATCTACCATTATACATGCCTGTTCTCTACTATTATACATGCCTGTTCTCTACTATTATACATGCCTGTTATCTACCATTATACATGCCTGTTCTCTACTATTATACATGCCTGTTATCTACTATTATACATGCCTGTTATCTACTATTATACATGCCTGTTATCTACTATTATACATGCCTGTTATCTACTATTATACATGCCTGTTATCTACCATTATACATGCCTGTTATCTACTATTATACATGCCTGTTATCTACTATTATACATGCCTGTTATCTACTATTATACATGCCTGTTCTCTACTATTATACATGCCTGTTATCTACCATTATACATGCCTGTTATCTACTATTATACATGCCTGTTATCTACTATTATACATGCCTGTTCTCTACTATTATACATGCCTGTTATCTACCATTATACATGCCTGTTATCTACTATTATACATGCCTGTTATCTACTATTATACATGCCTGTTATCTACTATTATACATGCCTATTATCTACTATTATACATGCCTGTTATCTACCATTATACATGCCTGTTCTCTACTATTATACATGCCTGTTCTCTACTATTATACATGCCTGTTATCTACCATTATACATGCCTATTATCTACCATTATACATGCCTGTTATCTACTATTATACATGCCTGTTATCTACTATTATACATACCTGTTATCTACTATTATACATGCCTGTTCTCTACTATTATACATACCTGTTATCTACTATTATACATGCCTGTTATCTACTATTATACATGCCTGTTATCTACCATTATACATGCCTGTTATCTACTATTATACATGCCTGTTATCTACTATTATACATGCCTGTTATCTACTATTATACATACCTGTTATCTACTATTATACATGCCTGTTCTCTACTATTATACATGCCTATTATCTACCATTATACATGCCTATTATCTACTATTATACATGCCTGTTATCTACTATTATACATGCCTGTTATCTACTATTATACATGCCTGTTATCTACTATTATACATGCCTATTATCTACCATTATACATGCCTGTTATCTACTATTATACATGCCTGTTCTCTACTATTATACATGCCTGTTATCTACTATTATACATGCCTGTTCTCTACTATTATACATACCTGTTATAAACTAGTTTACATGCCTGTTATCTACCATTATACATGCCTGTTCTCTACTATTATACATGCCTGTTCTCTACTATTATACATGCCTGTTATCTACTATTATACATGCCTGTTATCTACTATTATACATGCCTGTTATCTACCATTATACATGCCTATTATCTACCATTATACATGCCTATTATCTACTATTATACATGCCTGTTATCTACCATTATACATGCCTATTATCTACCATTATACATGCCTATTATCTACTATTATACATGCCTGTTCTCTACTATTATACATACCTGTTATAAACTAGTTTACATGCCTGTTATCTACTATTATACATGCCTGTTATCTACCATTATACATGCCTGTTCTCTACTATTATACATGCCTGTTCTCTACTATTATACATGCCTGTTATCTACTATTATACATGCCTGTTCTCTACTATTATACATGCCTGTTATCTACTATTATACATGCCTGTTATCTACTATTATACATGCCTGTTATCTACTATTATACATGCCTGTTATCTACCATTATACATGCCTATTATCTACCATTATACATGCCTATTATCTACTATTATACATGCCTGTTATCTACTATTATACATGCCTGTTATCTACTATTATACATGCCTGTTATCTACTATTATACATGCCTATTATCTACCATTATACATGCCTGTTATCTACTATTATACATGCCTGTTCTCTACTATTATACATGCCTGTTATCTACTAGTATACATGCCTGTTCTCTACTATTATACATACCTGTTATAAACTAGTTTACATGCCTGTTATCTACCATTATACATGCCTATTATCTACCATTATACATGCCTATTATCTACTATTATACATGCCTGTTATCTACCATTATACATGCCTATTATCTACCATTATACATGCCTATTATCTACTATTATACATGCCTGTTCTCTACTATTATACATACCTGTTATAAACTAGTTTACATGCCTGTTATCTACTATTATACATGCCTGTTATCTACCATTATACATGCCTATTATCTACCATTATACATGCCTATTATCTACTATTATACATGCCTGTTCTCTACTATTATACATACCTGTTATAAACTAGTTTACATGCCTGTTCTCTACTATTATACATGCCTGTTCTCTACTATTATACATGCCTGTTATCTACTATTATACATGCCTGTTATCTACTATTATACATGCCTGTTATCTACCATTATACATGCCTATTATCTACCATTATACATGCCTATTATCTACTATTATACATGCCTGTTATCTACCATTATACATGCCTATTATCTACCATTATACATGCCTATTATCTACTATTATACATGCCTGTTCTCTACTATTATACATACCTGTTATAAACTAGTTTACATGCCTGTTATCTACTATTATACATGCCTGTTATCTACCATTATACATGCCTGTTCTCTACTATTATACATGCCTGTTATCAACCATTATACATGCCTGTTATCTACTATTATACATGCCTGTTCTCTACTATTATACATGCCTGTTATCTACCATTATACATGCCTATTATCTACTATTATACATGCCTGTTATCTACTATTATACATGCCTGTTATCTACCATTATACATGCCTATTATCTACCATTATACATGCCTATTATCTACTATTATACATGCCTGTTATCTACTATTATACATGCCTGTTATCTACTATTATACATGCCTGTTATCTACTATTATACATGCCTATTATCTACCATTATACATGCCTGTTATCTACTATTATACATGCCTGTTCTCTACTATTATACATGCCTGTTATCTACTAGTATACATGCCTGTTCTCTACTATTATACATACCTGTTATAAACTAGTTTACATGCCTGTTATCTACCATTATACATGCCTATTATCTACCATTATACATGCCTATTATCTACTATTATACATGCCTGTTATCTACCATTATACATGCCTATTATCTACCATTATACATGCCTATTATCTACTATTATACATGCCTGTTCTCTACTATTATACATACCTGTTATAAACTAGTTTACATGCCTGTTATCTACTATTATACATGCCTGTTATCTACCATTATACATGCCTGTTCTCTACTATTATACATGCCTGTTCTCTACTATTATACATGCCTGTTATCTACCATTATACATGCCTATTATCTACCATTATACATGCCTATTATCTACTATTATACATGCCTGTTATCTACTATTATACATGCCTGTTATCTACTATTATACATGCCTGTTATCTACTATTATACATGCCTGTTATCTACCATTATACATGCCTGTTCTCTACTATTATACATGCCTGTTCTCTACTATTATACATGCCTGTTATCTACCATTATACATGCCTATTATCTACCATTATACATGCCTATTATCTACTATTATACATGCCTGTTATCTACTATTATACATGCCTGTTATCTACTATTATACATGCCTGTTATCTACTATTATACATGCCTGTTATCTACTATTATACATGCCTGTTATCTACTATTATACATGCCTGTTATCTACCATTATACATGCCTGTTATAAACTAGTTTACATGCCTGTTATCTACTATTATACATGCCTGTTATCTACCATTATACATGCCTGTTCTCTACTATTATACATGCCTGTTCTCTACTATTATACATGCCTGTTATCTACCATTATACATGCCTATTATCTACCATTATACATGCCTGTTATCTACTATTATACATGCCTGTTCTCTACTATTATACATGCCTGTTCTCTACTATTATACATGCCTGTTATCTACTATTATACATGCCTGTTCTCTACTATTATACATGCCTGTTATCTACCATTATACATGCCTGTTCTCTACTATTATACATGCCTGTTATCTACTATTATACATGCCTGTTATCTACTATTATACATGCCTGTTATCTACTATTATACATGCCTGTTATCTACTATTATACATACCTGTTATAAACTAGTTTACATGCCTGTTATCTACTATTATACATGCCTGTTCTCTACCATTATACATGCCTGTTATCTACCATTATACATGCCTGTTATCTACTATTATACATGCCTGTTATCTACTATTATACATGCCTGTTCTCTACTATTATACATGCCTGTTATCTACTATTATACATGCCTGTTCTCTACTATTATACATACCTGTTATAAACTAGTTTACATGCCTGTTATCTACTATTATACATGCCTGTTCTCTACCATTATACATGCCTGTTATCTACTATTATACATGCCTGTTATCTACTATTATACATGCCTGTTCTCTACTATTATACATGCCTGTTATCTACCATTATACATGCCTGTTATCTACTATTATACATGCCTGTTCTCTACTATTATACATGCCTGTTCTCTACTATTATACATGCCTGTTATCTACCATTATACATGCCTGTTCTCTACTATTATACATGCCTGTAATCTACTATTATACATGCCTGTTATCTACTATTATACATGCCTGTTATCTACTATTATACATGCCTGTTATCTACTATTATACATGCCTGTTATCTACTATTATACATGCCTGTTCTCTACTATTATACATACCTGTTATAAACTAGTTTACATGCCTGTTATCTACTATTATACATGCCTGTTATCTACTATTATACATGCCTGTTATCTACCATTATACATGCCTGTTATCTACCATTATACATGCCTGTTATCTACCATTATACATGCCTGTTATCTACTATTATACATGCCTGTTATCTACTATTATACATGCCTGTTATCTACTATTATACATGCCTGTTATCTACCATTATACATGCCTGTTATCTACTATTATACATGCCTGTTCTCTACTATTATACATGCCTGTTATCTACTATTATACATGCCTGTTCTCTACTATTATACATGCCTGTTATCTACTATTATACATGCCTGTTATCTACTATTATACATGCCTGTTATCTACCATTATACATGCCTGTTATCTACTATTATACATGCCTGTTATCTACTATTATACATGCCTGTTCTCTACTATTATACATGCCTGTTATCTACTATTATACATGCCTGTTCTCTACTATTATACATGCCTGTTATCTACTATTATACATGCCTGTTATCTACTATTATACATGCCTGTTATCTACCATTATACATGCCTGTTATCTACTATTATACATGCCTGTTATCTACTATTATACATGCCTGTTCTCTACCATTATACATGCCTGTTATCTACCATTATACATGCCTGTTATCTACTATTATACATGCCTGTTATCTACTATTATACATGCCTGTTATCTACCATTATACATGCCTGTTATCTACTATTATACATGCCTGTTATCTACTATTATACATGCCTGTTATCTACTATTATACATGCCTGTTATCTACTATTATACATGCCTGTTCTCTACTATTATACATGCCTGTTATCTACTATTATACATGCCTGTTATCTACCATTATACATGCCTGTTATCTACTATTATACATGCCTGTTATCTACCATTATACATGCCTGTTCTCTACTATTATACATGCCTGTTATCTACCATTATACATGCCTGTTATCTACTATTATACATGCCTGTTCTCTACTATTATACATACCTGTTATAAACTAGTTTACATGCCTGTTATCTACTATTATACATGCCTGTTATCTACCATTATACATGCCTGTTATCTACTATTATACATGCCTGTTATCTACTATTATACATGCCTATTATCTACCATTATACATGCCTGTTATCTACTATTATACATGCCTGTTCTCTACCATTATACATGCCTGTTATCTACTATTATACATGCCTGTTCTCTACTATTATACATGCCTGTTATCTACCATTATACATGCCTGTTATCTACTATTATACATGCCTGTTATCTACTATTATACATGCCTGTTCTCTACTATTATACATGCCTGTTATCTACCATTATACATGCCTGTTATCTACTATTATACATGCCTGTTCTCTACTATTATACATACCTGTTATAAACTAGTTTACATGCCTGTTATCTACTATTATACATGCCTGTTATCTACCATTATACATGCCTGTTATCTACTATTATACATGCCTGTTATCTACTATTATACATGCCTATTATCTACCATTATACATGCCTGTTATCTACTATTATACATGCCTGTTCTCTACCATTATACATGCCTGTTATCTACTATTATACATGCCTGTTCTCTACTATTATACATGCCTGTTATCTACCATTATACATGCCTGTTATCTACTATTATACATGCCTGTTATCTACCATTATACATGCCTGTTATCTACTATTATACATGCCTGTTATCTACTATTATACATGCCTGTTCTCTACTATTATACATACCTGTTATAAACTAGTTTACATGCCTGTTATCTACTATTATACATGCCTGTTATCTACCATTATACATGCCTGTTATCTACTATTATACATGCCTGTTATCTACTATTATACATACCTGTTATCTACCATTATACATGCCTGTTATCTACCATTATACATGCCTGTTCTCTACTATTATACATACCTGTTATAAACTAGTTTACATGCCTGTTATCTACTATTATACATGCCTGTTATCTACCATTATACATGCCTGTTATCTACTATTATACATGCCTGTTCTCTACTATTATACATGCCTGTTCTCTACTATTATACATACCTGTTCTCTACTATTATACATGCCTGTTATCTACTATTATACATGCCTGTTATCTACTATTATACATGCCTGTTATCTACTATTATACATGCCTGTTATCTACCATTATACATGCCTGTTATCTACCATTATACATGCCTGTTATCTACCATTATACATGCCTGTTATCTACTATTATACATGCCTGTTCTCTACTATTATACATACCTGTTATAAACTAGTTTACATGCCTGTTATCTACTATTATACATGCCTGTTATCTACCATTATACATGCCTGTTCTCTACTATTATACATGCCTGTTATCTACTATTATACATGCCTGTTCTCTACCATTATACATGCCTGTTATCTACCATTATACATGCCTGTTATCTACCATTATACATGCCTGTTATCTACCATTATACATGCCTGTTATCTACTATTATACATGCCTGTTCTCTACTATTATACATACCTGTTATAAACTAGTTTACATGCCTGTTATCTACTATTATACATGCCTGTTATCTACTATTATACATGCCTGTTATCTACCATTATACATGCCTGTTATCTACCATTATACATGCCTGTTATCTACCATTATACATGCCTGTTATCTACCATTATACATGCCTGTTATCTACTATTATACATGCCTGTTATCTACTATTATACATGCCTGTTATCTACCATTATACATGCCTGTTCTCTACTATTATACATGCCTGTTATCTACTATTATACATGCCTGTTATCTACCATTATACATGCCTGTTATCTACTATTATACATGCCTGTTATCTACTATTATACATGCCTGTTCTCTACTATTATACATGCCTGTTATCTACTATTATACATACCTGTTATCTACCATTATACATGCCTGTTATCTACTATTATACATGCCTGTTATCTACTATTATACATGCCTGTTCTCTACTATTATACATGCCTGTTATCTACTATTATACATGCCTGTTCTCTACTATTATACATGCCTGTTCTCTACTATTATACATGCCTGTTCTCTACTATTATACATGCCTGTTATCTACTATTATACATGCCTGTTATCTACTATTATACATGCCTGTTCTCTACTATTATACATGCCTGTTATCTACTATTATACATGCCTGTTATCTACTATTATACATGCCTGTTATCTACCATTATACATGCCTATTATCTACTATTATACATGCCTGTTATCTACTATTATACATGCCTGTTCTCTACTATTATACATGCCTGTTATCTACTATTATACATACCTGTTATCTACCATTATACATGCCTGTTATCTACCATTATACATGCCTGTTATCTACCATTATACATGCCTGTTCTCTACTATTATACATGCCTGTTATCTACTATTATACATGCCTGTTATCTACTATTATACATGCCTGTTATCTACCATTATACATGCCTATTATCTACTATTATACATGCCTGTTATCTACTATTATACATGCCTGTTCTCTACTATTATACATGCCTGTTATCTACTATTATACATACCTGTTATCTACCATTATACATGCCTGTTATCTACCATTATACATGCCTGTTATCTACCATTATACATGCCTGTTCTCTACTATTATACATGCCTGTTCTCTACTATTATACATGCCTGTTATCTACTATTATACATACCTGTTATCTACCATTATACATGCCTGTTATCTACTATTATACATGCCTGTTATCTACTATTATACATGCCTGTTCTCTACTATTATACATGCCTGTTATCTACTATTATACATACCTGTTATCTACCATTATACATGCCTGTTATCTACTATTATACATGCCTGTTATCTACTATTATACATGCCTATTATCTACTAGTTTACATGCCTGTTCTCTACTATTATACATGCCTGTTATCTACTATTATACATGCCTGTTCTCTACTATTATACATACCTGTTATAAACTAGTTTACATGCCTGTTATCTACTATTATACATGCCTATTATCTACTATTATACATGCCTGTTATCTACCATTATACATGCCTGTTATCTACTATTATACATGCCTGTTATCTACTATTATACATGCCTGTTCTCTACTATTATACATGCCTGTTATCTACTATTATACATACCTGTTATCTACCATTATACATGCCTGTTATCTACTATTATACATGCCTGTTATCTACTATTATACATGCCTGTTCTCTACTATTATACATGCCTGTTATCTACTATTATACATGCCTGTTCTCTACTATTATACATGCCTGTTCTCTACTATTATACATGCCTGTTCTCTACTATTATACATGCCTGTTATCTACTATTATACATGCCTGTTATCTACTATTATACATGCCTGTTCTCTACTATTATACATGCCTGTTATCTACTATTATACATACCTGTTATCTACCATTATACATGCCTGTTATCTACTATTATACATGCCTGTTATCTACTATTATACATGCCTGTTATCTACTATTATACATGCCTGTTCTCTACTATTATACATGCCTGTTATCTACTATTATACATGCCTGTTCTCTACTATTATACATGCCTGTTCTCTACTATTATACATGCCTGTTCTCTACTATTATACATGCCTGTTATCTACTATTATACATGCCTGTTATCTACTATTATACATGCCTGTTCTCTACTATTATACATGCCTGTTATCTACTATTATACATGCCTGTTATCTACCATTATACATGCCTGTTATCTACCATTATACATGCCTATTATCTACCATTATACATGCCTGTTATCTACCATTATACATGCCTGTTCTCTACCATTATACATGCCTGTTATCTACTATTATACATACCTGTTATAAACTAGTTTACATGCCTGTTATCTACTATTATACATGCCTGTTCTCTACTATTATACATGCCTGTTATCTACTATTATACATGCCTGTTATCTACCATTATACATGCCTGTTATCTACCATTATACATGCCTGTTCTCTAC
Organism: Osedax fenrisi; assembly: GCA_964019155.1. Classification (NCBI taxonomy): domain Eukaryota; kingdom Metazoa; phylum Annelida; class Polychaeta; order Sabellida; family Siboglinidae; genus Osedax; species Osedax fenrisi. Next base: position 3,345,882 of record OZ025243.1, read on the forward strand.
TATTATACATGCCTGTTATCTACCATTATACATGCCTGTTATCTACTATTATACATGCCTGTTCTCTACTATTATACATACCTGTTATAAACTAGTTTACATGCCTGTTATCTACTATTATACATGCCTGTTATCTACTATTATACATGCCTGTTATCTACCATTATACATGCCTGTTATCTACCATTATACATGCCTGTTATCTACCATTATACATGCCTGTTCTCTACTATTATACATGCCTGTTATCTACCATTATACATGCCTGTTATCTACTATTATACATGCCTGTTCTCTACTATTATACATACCTGTTATAAACTAGTTTACATGCCTGTTATCTACTATTATACATGCCTGTTATCTACTATTATACATGCCTGTTATCTACCATTATACATGCCTGTTATCTACCATTATACATGCCTGTTATCTACCATTATACATGCCTGTTATCTACCATTATACATGCCTGTTATCTACTATTATACATGCCTGTTCTCTACTATTATACATGCCTGTTCTCTACTATTATACATGCCTGTTATCTACCATTATACATGCCTGTTCTCTACTATTATACATGCCTGTTATCTACTATTATACATGCCTGTTATCTACTATTATACATGCCTGTTCTCTACTATTATACATGCCTGTTCTCTACTATTATACATGCCTGTTATCTACCATTATACATGCCTGTTATCTACTATTATACATGCCTGTTATCTACTATTATACATGCCTGTTATCTACTATTATACATGCCTGTTCTCTACTATTATACATACCTGTTATAAACTAGTTTACATGCCTGTTATCTACTATTATACATGCCTGTTATCTACTATTATACATGCCTGTTATCTACCATTATACATGCCTGTTATCTACCATTATACATGCCTGTTATCTACCATTATACATGCCTGTTATCTACCATTATACATGCCTGTTATCTACTATTATACATGCCTGTTATCTACTATTATACATGCCTGTTATCTACTATTATACATGCCTGTTATCTACTATTATACATGCCTGTTATCTACTATTATACATGCCTGTTATCTACTATTATACATGCCTGTTATCTACCATTATACATGCCTGTTATCTACCATTATACATGCCTGTTATCTACTATTATACATGCCTGTTCTCTACCATTATACATGCCTGTTCTCTACTATTATACATGCCTGTTATCTACCATTATACATGCCTGTTATCTACTATTATACATGCCTGTTATCTACTATTATACATGCCTGTTATCTACTATTATACATGCCTGTTATCTACTATTATACATGCCTGTTATCTACTATTATACATGCCTGTTATCTACTATTATACATGCCTGTTATCTACTATTATACATGCCTGTTATCTACTATTATACATGCCTGTTATCTACTATTATACATGCCTGTTATCTACTATTATACATGCCTGTTATCTACTATTATACATGCCTGTTATCTACTATTATACATGCCTGTTATCTACTATTATACATGCCTGTTCTCTACTATTATACATACCTGTTATAAACTAGTTTACATGCCTGTTATCTACTATTATACATGCCTGTTATCTACTATTATACATGCCTGTTCTCTACTATTATACATGCCTGTTCTCTACTATTATACATGCCTGTTATCTACTATTATACATGCCTGTTATCTACTATTATACATGCCTGTTATCTACTATTATACATGCCTGTTATCTACTATTATACATGCCTGTTATCTACTATTATACATGCCTGTTATCTACTATTATACATGCCTGTTATCTACTATTATACATGCCTGTTCTCTACCATTATACATGCCTGTTATCTACTATTATACATGCCTGTTATCTACCATTATACATGCCTGTTATCTACTATTATACATGCCTGTTATCTACCATTATACATGCCTGTTATCTACCATTATACATGCCTGTTATCTACCATTATACATGCCTGTTATCTACTATTATACATGCCTGTTATCTACTATTATACATGCCTGTTATCTACCATTATACATGCCTGTTATCTACTATTATACATGCCTGTTATCTACCATTATACATGCCTGTTATCTACCATTATACATGCCTGTTATCTACCATTATACATGCCTGTTATCTACCATTATACATGCCTGTTATCTACTATTATACATGCCTGTTCTCTACTATTATACATGCCTGTTCTCTACTATTATACATGCCTGTTATCTACCATTATACATGCCTGTTATCTACTATTATACATGCCTGTTATCTACTATTATACATGCCTGTTATCTACTATTATACATGCCTGTTCTCTACTATTATACATACCTGTTATAAACTAGTTTACATGCCTGTTATCTACTATTATACATGCCTGTTATCTACTATTATACATGCCTGTTATCTACCATTATACATGCCTGTTATCTACTATTATACATGCCTGTTATCTACTATTATACATGCCTGTTATCTACTATTATACATGCCTGTTATCTACCATTATACATGCCTGTTATCTACTATTATACATGCCTGTTATCTACTATTATACATGCCTGTTATCTACTATTATACATGCCTGTTCTCTACTATTATACATGCCTGTTCTCTACTATTATACATGCCTGTTATCTACCATTATACATGCCTGTTATCTACTATTATACATGCCTGTTATCTACTATTATACATGCCTGTTATCTACTATTATACATGCCTGTTCTCTACTATTATACATACCTGTTATAAACTAGTTTACATGCCTGTTATCTACTATTATACATGCCTGTTATCTACTATTATACATGCCTGTTATCTACTATTATACATGCCTGTTATCTACTATTATACATGCCTATTCTCTACTATTATACATGCCTGTTATCTACTATTATACATGCCTGTTATCTACCATTATACATGCCTGTTCTCTACTATTATACATGCCTATTATCTACCATTATACATGCCTGTTATCTACTATTATACATGCCTGTTATCTACTATTATACATGCCTGTTATCTACCATTATACATGCCTGTTCTCTACTATTATACATGCCTGTTCTCTACTATTATACATGCCTGTTCTCTACTATTATACATGCCTGTTATCTACTATTATACATGCCTGTTATCTACTATTATACATGCCTGTTATCTACTATTATACATGCCTGTTATCTACCATTATACATGCCTGTTATCTACTATTATACATGCCTGTTATCTACTATTATACATGCCTGTTCTCTACTATTATACATGCCTGTTATCTACTATTATACATGCCTGTTCTCTACTATTATACATGCCTGTTATCTACTATTATACATGCCTGTTATCTACCATTATACATGCCTGTTATCTACTATTATACATGCCTGTTATCTACTATTATACATGCCTGTTCTCTACTATTATACATGCCTGTTATCTACTATTATACATGCCTGTTCTCTACTATTATACATGCCTGTTATCTACTATTATACATGCCTGTTATCTACTATTATACATGCCTGTTATCTACTATTATACATGCCTGTTATCTACTATTATACATGCCTGTTATCTACCATTATACATGCCTGTTATCTACTATTATACATGCCTGTTATCTACCATTATACATGCCTGTTCTCTACTATTATACATGCCTGTTATCTACTATTATACAGGCCTGTTATCTACCATTATACATGCCTGTTCTCTACTATTATACATGCCTGTTCTCTACTATTATACATGCCTGTTATCTACCATTATACATGCCTGTTATCTACTATTATACATGCCTGTTATCTACCATTATACATGCCTGTTCTCTACTATTATACATGCCTGTTCTCTACTAGTTTACATGCCTGTTCTCTACTATTATACATGCCTGTTATCTACTATTATACATGCCTGTTCTCTACTATTATACATGCCTGTTATCTACCATTATACATGCCTGTTATCTACTATTATACATGCCTGTTATCTACTATTATACATGCCTGTTATCTACCATTATACATGCCTGTTCTCTACTATTATACATGCCTGTTCTCTACCATTATACATGCCTATTATCTACCATTATACATGCCTATTATCTACCATTATACATGCCTGTTATCTACTATTATACATGCCTGTTATCTACTATTATACATGCCTGTTCTCTACTAGTTTACATGCCTGTTATCTACTATTATACATGCCTGTTATCTACTATTATACATGCCTGTTCTCTACTATTATACATGCCTGTTATCTACCATTATACATGCCTATTATCTACCATTATACATGCCTGTTATCTACTATTATACATGCCTGTTATCTACTATTATACATGCCTGTTATCTACTATTATACATGCCTGTTCTCTACTATTATACATGCCTGTTATCTACTATTATACATGCCTGTTATCTACCATTATACATGCCTGTTATCTACTATTATACATGCCTGTTATCTACTATTATACATGCCTGTTATCTACTATTATACATGCCTGTTCTCTACTATTATACATGCATGTTATCTACTATTATACATGCCTGTTATCTACTATTATACATGCCTGTTATCTACTATTATACATGCCTATTATCTACCATTATACATGCCTGTTATCTACTATTATACATGCCTGTTCTCTACTATTATACATGCCTGTTATCTACCATTATACATGCCTGTTATCTACTATTATACATGCCTGTTCTCTACTATTATACATGCCTGTTCTCTACCATTATACATGCCTATTATCTACCATTATACATGCCTATTATCTACCATTATACATGCCTGTTATCTACTATTATACATGCCTGTTATCTACTATTATACATGCCTGTTATCTACTATTATACATGCCTGTTATCTACTATTATACAGGCCTGTTATCTACCATTATACATGCCTGTTCTCTACTATTATACATGCCTGTTCTCTACTATTATACATGCCTGTTCTCTACCATTATACATGCCTATTATCTACCATTATACATGCCTGTTCTCTACTATTATACATGCCTGTTATCTACCATTATACATGCCTATTATCTACTATTATACATGCCTGTTCTCTACTATTATACATGCCTATTATCTACCATTATACATGCCTGTTATCTACTATTATACATGCCTGTTATCTACTATTATACATGCCTGTTATCTACTATTATACATGCCTGTTATCTACTATTATACAGGCCTGTTATCTACCATTATACATGCCTGTTCTCTACTATTATACATGCCTGTTCTCTACTATTATACATGCCTGTTATCTACTATTATACATGCCTGTTATCTACTATTATACATGCCTGTTATCTACTATTATACATGCCTGTTATCTACTATTATACATGCCTGTTCTCTACTAGTTTACATGCCTGTTCTCTACTATTATACATGCCTGTTATCTACTATTATACATGCCTGTTCTCTACTATTATACATGCCTGTTATCTACCATTATACATGCCTATTATCTACTATTATACATGCCTGTTCTCTACTATTATACATGCCTGTTATCTACTATTATACATGCCTGTTATCTACTATTATACATGCCTATTATCTACTATTATACATGCCTGTTATCTACTATTATACATGCCTGTTATCTACTATTATACATGCCTGTTATCTACTATTATACATGCCTGTTATCTACTATTATACATGCCTGTTATCTACCATTATACATGCCTGTTCTCTACTATTATACATGCCTGTTCTCTACCATTATACATGCCTATTATCTACCATTATACATGCCTATTATCTACCATTATACATGCCTGTTATCTACTATTATACATGCCTGTTATCTACTATTATACATGCCTGTTCTCTACTAGTTTACATGCCTGTTATCTACTATTATACATGCCTGTTATCTACTATTATACATGCCTGTTCTCTACTATTATACATGCCTGTTATCTACTATTATACATGCCTGTTATCTACTATTATACATGCCTGTTATCTACTATTATACATGCCTGTTATCTACTATTATACATGCCTGTTATCTACTATTATACATGCCTGTTATCTACCATTATACATGCCTGTTCTCTACTATTATACATGCCTGTTATCTACTATTATACATGCCTGTTATCTACTATTATACATGCCTGTTATCTACTATTATACATGCCTGTTATATACTATTATACATGCCTGTTATCTACCATTATACATGCCTGTTCTCTACTATTATACATACCTGTTATCTACTATTATACATGCCTGTTATCTACCATTATACATGCCTGTTATCTACCATTATACATGCCTATTATCTACTATTATACATGCCTATTATCTACTATTATACATGCCTGTTATCTACTATTATACATGCCTGTTATCTACTATTATACATGCCTGTTATCTACTATTATACATGCCTGTTATCTACTATTATACATGCCTGTTATCTACTATTATACATGCCTATTATCTACCATTATACATGCCTGTTATCTACTATTATACATGCCTGTTATCTACTATTATACATGCCTGTTCTCTACTATTATACATGCCTGTTATCTACTATTATACATGCCTGTTATCTACTATTATACATGCCTGTTATCTACTATTATACATGCCTGTTATCTACTATTATACATGCCTGTTCTCTACCATTATACATGCCTGTTATCTACTATTATACATGCCTATTATCTACTATTATACATGCCTGTTATCTACTATTATACATGCCTGTTCTCTACTATTATACATGCCTGTTATCTACTATTATACATGCCTGTTATCTACTATTATACATGCCTGTTATCTACCATTATACATGCCTGTTATCTACTATTATACATGCCTGTTATCTACTATTATACATGCCTGTTATCTACTATTATACATGCCTGTTATCTACTATTATACATGCCTGTTATCTACTATTATACATGCCTATTATCTACCATTATACATGCCTGTTATCTACTATTATACATGCCTGTTATCTACTATTATACATGCCTGTTCTCTACTATTATACATGCCTGTTATCTACTATTATACATGCCTGTTATCTACTATTATACATGCCTGTTATCTACTATTATACATGCCTGTTATCTACTATTATACATGCCTGTTCTCTACCATTATACATGCCTGTTATCTACTATTATACATGCCTATTATCTACTATTATACATGCCTGTTATCTACTATTATACATGCCTGTTCTCTACTATTATACATGCCTGTTATCTACTATTATACATGCCTGTTATCTACTATTATACATGCCTGTTATCTACTATTATACATGCCTGTTATCTACTATTATACATGCCTGTTATCTACTATTATACATGCCTGTTATCTACTATTATACATGCCTGTTATCTACTATTATACATGCCTGTTATCTACTATTATACATGCCTATTATCTACCATTATACATGCCTGTTATCTACTATTATACATGCCTGTTATCTACTATTATACATGCCTGTTATCTACTATTATACATGCCTGTTCTCTACTATTATACATGCCTGTTATCTACTATTATACATGCCTGTTATCTACTATTATACATGCCTGTTCTCTACTATTATACATGCCTGTTATCTACTATTATACATGCCTGTTATCTACTATTATACATGCCTGTTATCTACTATTATACATGCCTGTTATCTACTATTATACATGCCTGTTATCTACTATTATACATGCCTGTTATCTACTATTATACATGCCTGTTATCTACTATTATACATGCCTGTTATCTACTATTATACATGCCTGTTATCTACTATTATACATGCCTGTTATCTACCATTATACATGCCTGTTCTCTACTATTATACATGCCTGTTATCTACTATTATACATGCCTGTTATCTACTATTATACATGCCTGTTATCTACCATTATACATGCCTGTTATCTACTATTATACATGCCTGTTATCTACTATTATACATGCCTGTTATCTACTATTATACATGCCTGTTATCTACTATTATACATGCCTGTTATCTACTATTATACATGCCTATTATCTACCATTATACATGCCTGTTATCTACTATTATACATGCCTGTTATCTACTATTATACATGCCTGTTCTCTACTATTATACATGCCTGTTATCTACTATTATACATGCCTGTTATCTACTATTATACATGCCTGTTATCTACTATTATACATGCCTGTTATCTACTATTATACATGCCTGTTATCTACCATTATACATGCCTGTTCTCTACTATTATACATGCCTGTTATCTACTATTATACATGCCTGTTATCTACTATTATACATGCCTGTTATCTACCATTATACATGCCTGTTCTCTACTATTATACATGCCTGTTATCTACTATTATACATGCCTGTTATCTACTATTATACATGCCTGTTATCTACTATTATACATGCCTGTTATCTACTATTATACATGCCTGTTATCTACTATTATACATGCCTGTTATCTACTATTATACATGCCTGTTATCTACTATTATACATGCCTATTATCTACCATTATACATGCCTGTTATCTACTATTATACATGCCTGTTATCTACTATTATACATGCCTGTTATCTACTATTATACATGCCTGTTCTCTACTATTATACATGCCTGTTATCTACTATTATACATGCCTGTTATCTACTATTATACATGCCTGTTCTCTACTATTATACATGCCTGTTATCTACTATTATACATGCCTGTTATCTACTATTATACATGCCTATTATCTACCATTATACATGCCTGTTATCTACTATTATACATGCCTGTTATCTACTATTATACATGCCTGTTATCTACTATTATACATGCCTGTTATCTACTATTATACATGCCTATTATCTACCATTATACATGCCTGTTATCTACTATTATACATGCCTGTTATCTACTATTATACATGCCTGTTCTCTACTATTATACATGCCTGTTATCTACTATTATACATGCCTGTTATCTACTATTATACATGCCTGTTATCTACTATTATACATGCCTGTTATCTACTATTATACATGCCTGTTCTCTACCATTATACATGCCTGTTATCTACTATTATACATGCCTATTATCTACTATTATACATGCCTGTTATCTACTATTATACATGCCTGTTCTCTACTATTATACATGCCTGTTATCTACTATTATACATGCCTGTTATCTACTATTATACATGCCTGTTATCTACTATTATACATGCCTGTTATCTACTATTATACATGCCTGTTATCTACTATTATACATGCCTGTTATCTACTATTATACATGCCTGTTATCTACTATTATACATGCCTGTTATCTACTATTATACATGCCTATTATCTACCATTATACATGCCTGTTATCTACTATTATACATGCCTGTTATCTACTATTATACATGCCTGTTATCTACTATTATACATGCCTGTTCTCTACTATTATACATGCCTGTTATCTACCATTATACATGCCTGTTATCTACTATTATACATGCCTGTTATCTACCATTATACATGCCTGTTCTCTACTATTATACATGCCTGTTCTCTACTATTATACATGCCTGTTATCTACTATTATACATGCCTGTTATCTACTATTATACATGCCTGTTATCTACTATTATACATGCCTATTATCTACCATTATACATGCCTGTTATCTACTATTATACATGCCTGTTATCTACTATTATACATGCCTGTTATCTACTATTATACATGCCTGTTCTCTACTATTATACATGCCTGTTATCTACTATTATACATGCCTGTTATCTACTATTATACATGCCTGTTCTCTACTATTATACATGCCTGTTATCTACTATTATACATGCCTGTTATCTACTATTATACATGCCTGTTATCTACTATTATACATGCCTGTTATCTACTATTATACATGCCTATTATCTACCATTATACATGCCTGTTATCTACTATTATACATGCCTGTTCTCTACTATTATACATGCCTGTTATCTACTATTATACATGCCTGTTATCTACTATTATACATGCCTGTTATCTACTATTATACATGCCTGTTATCTACTATTATACATGCCTGTTATCTACTATTATACATGCCTGTTATCTACTATTATACATGCCTGTTATCTACTATTATACATGCCTGTTATCTACTATTATACATGCCTATTATCTACCATTATACATGCCTGTTATCTACTATTATACATGCCTGTTATCACTATTATACATGCCTGTTCTCTACTATTATACATGCCTGTTATCTACCATTATACATGCCTGTTATCTACTATTATACATGCCTGTTATCTACTATTATAAATGCCTGTTATCTACTATTATACATGCCTGTTATCTACCATTATACATGCCTGTTCTCTACTATTATACATGCCTGTTCTCTACTATTATACATACCTGTCATAAACTAGTTTACATGCCTGTTATCTACTATTATACATGCCTGTTATCTACCATTATACATGCCTGTTCTCTACTATTATACATGCCTGTTCTCTACTATTATACATACCTGTCATAAACTAGTTTACATGCCTGTTATCTACTATTATACATGCCTGTTATCTACTATTATACATGCCTGTTCTCTACTATTATACATGCCTGTTCTCTACTATTATACATACCTGTCATAAACTAGTTTACATGCCTGTTATCTACTATTATACATGCCTGTTATCTACCATTATACATGCCTGTTATCTACTATTATACATGCCTGTTCTCTACTATTATACATGCCTGTTATCTATTATTATACATACCTGTTATCTACTATTATACATGCCTGTTATCTACCATTATACATTCCTGTTATCTACTATTATACATGCCTGTTATCTACCATTATACATGCCTGTTATCTACTATTATACATGCCTGTTCTCTACTATTATACATGCCTGTTATCTACTATTATACATGCCTGTTATCTACTATTATACATGCCTGTTATCTACCATTATACATGCCTGTTCTCTACTATTATACATGCCTGTTATCTACTATTATACATGCCTGTTATCTACCATTATACATGCCTGTTATCTACTATTATACATGCCTGTTATCTACCATTATACATGCCTGTTATCTACCATTATACATGCCTGTTCTCTACTATTATACATGCCTGTTATCTACCATTATACATGCCTGTTATCTACCATTATACATGCCTGTTATCTACTATTATACATGCCTGTTCTCTACTATTATACATGCCTATTATCTACCATTATACATGCCTGTTATCTACCATTATACATGCCTGTTATCTACCATTATACATGCCTGTTATCTACTATTATACATGCCTGTTATCTACTATTATACATGCCTGTTATCTACTATTATACATGCCTGTTATCTACCATTATACATGCCTGTTCTCTACTATTATACATACCTGTTATCTACTATTATACATGCCTGTTATCTACTATTATACATGCCTGTTATCTACTATTATACATGCCTGTTATCTACCATTATACATGCCTGTTCTCTACTATTATACATGCCTGTTCTCTACTATTATACATACCTGTCATAAACTAGTTTACATGCCTGTTATCTACTATTATACATGCCTGTTATCTACCATAATACATGCCTGTTATCTACTATTATACATGCCTGTTCTCTACTATTATACATGCCTGTTATCTATTATTATACATACCTGTTATCTACTATTATACATGCCTGTTATCTACCATTATACATGCCTGTTATCTACTATTATACATGCCTGTTATCTACTATTATACATGCCTGTTCTCTACTATTATACATGCCTGTTATCTACTATTATACATGCCTGTTATCTACTATTATACATGCCTGTTATCTACCATTATACATGCCTGTTCTCTACTATTATACATGCCTGTTATCTACTATTATACATGCCTGTTATCTACCATTATACATGCCTGTTATCTACTATTATACATGCCTGTTCTCTACTATTATACATACCTGTCATAAACTAGTTTACATGCCTGTTATCTACTATTATACATGCCTGTTATCTACTATTATACATGCCTGTTATCTACCATTATACATGCCTGTTCTCTACTATTATACATGCCTGTTCTCTACTATTATACATACCTGTCATAAACTAGTTTACATGCCTGTTATCTACTATTATACATGCCTGTTATCTACTATTATACATGCCTGTTATCTACTATTATACATGCCTGTTATCTACTATTATACATGCCTGTTATCTACTATTATACATGCCTGTTATCTACTATTATACATGCCTGTTATCTACCATTATACATGCCTGTTATCTACCATTATACATGCCTGTTCTCTACTATTATACATGCCTGTTCTCTACTATTATACATGCCTGTTATCTACTATTATACATGCCTGTTATCTACCATTATACATGCCTGTTATCTACTATTATACATGCCTGTTCTCTACTATTATACATGCCTGTTCTCTACCATTATACATGCCTGTTATCTACTATTATACATGCCTGTTCTCTACCATTATACATGCCTGTTATCTACTATTATACATGCCTGTTATCTACTATTATACATGCCTGTTATCTACTATTATACATGCCTGTTATCTACCATTATACATGCCTGTTCTCTACTATTATACAGGCCTGTTATCTACTATTATACATGCCTGTTATCTACCATTATACATGCCTATTATCTACCATTATACATGCCTGTTATCTACTATTATACATGCCTGTTATCTACCATTATACATTCCTGTTATCTACTATTATACATGCCTGTTATCTACCATTATACATGCCTGTTATCTACTATTATACATGCCTGTTCTCTACTATTATACATGCCTGTTATCTACTATTATACATGCCTGTTATCTACTATTATACATGCCTGTTATCTACCATTATACATGCCTGTTCTCTACTATTATACATGCCTGTTATCTACTATTATACATGCCTGTTATCTACCATTATACATGCCTGTTATCTACCATTATACATGCCTGTTATCTACTATTATACATGCCTGTTCTCTACTATTATACATGCCTATTATCTACCATTATACATGCCTGTTATCTACCATTATACATGCCTGTTATCTACTATTATACATGCCTGTTATCTACCATTATACATGCCTGTTATCTACTATTATACATGCCTGTTATCTACTATTATACATGCCTGTTATCTACCATTATACATGCCTGTTATCTACTATTATACATGCCTGTTATCTACTATTATACATGCCTGTTATCTACTATTATACATGCCTGTTATCTACTATTATACATGCCTGTTATCTACTATTATACATACCTGTTATCTACCATTATACATGCCTGTTATCTACTATTATACATGCCTGTTATCTACTATTATACATGCCTGTTATCTACCATTATACATGCCTGTTATCTACCATTATACATGCCTGTTATCTACTATTATACATGCCTGTTATCTACTATTATACATACCTGTTATCTACCATTATACATGCCTGTTATCTACTATTATACATGCCTGTTATCTACTATTATACATGCCTGTTATCTACTATTATACATGCCTGTTATCTACCATTATACATGCCTGTTCTCTACTATTATACATACCTGTTATCTACTATTATACATGCCTGTTATCTACTATTATACATGCCTGTTATCTACTATTATACATGCCTGTTATCTACCATTATACATTCCTGTTCTCTACTATTATACATGCCTGTTCTCTACTATTATACATGCCTGTTATCTACCATTATACATTCCTGTTCTCTACTATTATACATGCCTGTTCTCTACTATTATACATGCCTGTTATCTACCATTATACATGCCTGTTATCTACTATTATACATGCCTGTTATCTACTATTATACATGCCTGTTATCTACCATTATACATGCCTGTTATCTACTATTATACATACCTGTCATAAACTAGTTTACATGCCTGTTATCTACTATTATACATGCCTGTTATCTACCATTATACATGCCTGTTATCTACTATTATACATGCCTGTTATCTACTATTATACAGGCCTGTTATCTACTATTATACATGCCTGTTATCTACCATTATACATGCCTGTTATCTACCATTATACATGCCTGTTATCTACTATTATACATGCCTGTTATCTACTATTATACATGCCTGTTATCTATTATTATACATACCTGTTATCTACCATTATACATGCCTGTTATCTACTATTATACAGGCCTGTTATCTACTATTATACATGCCTGTTATCTACCATTATACATGCCTGTTATCTACCATTATACATGCCTGTTATCTACTATTATACATGCCTGTTCTCTACTATTATACATGCCTGTTATCTACCATTATACATGCCTGTTATCTACTATTATACATGCCTGTTCTCTACTATTATACATGCCTGTTATCTATTATTATACATACCTGTTATCTACTATTATACATGCCTGTTATCTACTATTATACATGCCTGTTATCTACTATTATACATGCCTGTTATCTACCATTATACATGCCTGTTATCTACTATTATACATGCCTGTTCTCTACTATTATACATGCCTGTTATCTACCATTATACATGCCTATTATCTACCATTATACATGCCTGTTATCTACTATTATACAGGCCTGTTATCTACTATTATACATGCCTGTTATCTACCATTATACATGCCTGTTATCTACCATTATACATGCCTGTTATCTACTATTATACATGCCTGTTATCTACTATTATACATGCCTGTTATCTATTATTATACATACCTGTTATCTACCATTATACATGCCTGTTATCTACTATTATACAGGCCTGTTATCTACTATTATACATGCCTGTTATCTACCATTATACATGCCTGTTATCTACCATTATACATGCCTGTTATCTACTATTATACATGCCTGTTATCTACTATTATACATGCCTGTTATCTACTATTATACATGCCTGTTATCTACTATTATACATGCCTGTTCTCTACTATTATACAGGCCTGTTATCTACCATTATACATGCCTGTTATCTACTATTATACAGGCCTGTTATCTACTATTATACATGCCTGTTATCTACCATTATACATGCCTATTATCTACCATTATACATGCCTGTTATCTACTATTATACATGCCTGTTATCTACCATTATACATTCCTGTTATCTACTATTATACATGCCTGTTATCTACCATTATACATGCCTGTTATCTACTATTATACATGCCTGTTATCTACTATTATACATGCCTGTTATCTACCATTATACATGCCTGTTATCTACTATTATACATGCCTGTTCTCTACTATTATACATGCCTGTTATCTACTATTATACATGCCTGTTATCTACTATTATACATGCCTGTTATCTACTATTATACATGCCTGTTATCTACTATTATACATGCCTGTTATCTACTATTATACATGCCTGTTATCTACTATTATACATGCCTGTTATCTACTATTATACATGCCTGTTATCTACTATTATACATGCCTGTTATCTACTATTATACATGCCTGTTCTCTACTATTATACATGCCTGTTATCTACCATTATACATGCCTGTTATCTACCATTATACATGCCTGTTATCTACTATTATACATGCCTGTTATCTACCATTATACATGCCTGTTATCTACCATTATACATGCCTGTTATCTACTATTATACATGCCTGTTCTCTACTATTATACATGCCTGTTATCTACCATTATACATGCCTGTTCTCTACTATTATACATGCCTGTTCTCTACTATTATACATGCCTGTTATCTACTATTATACATGCCTGTTATCTACCATTATACATGCCTATTATCTACTATTATACATGCCTGTTATCTACTATTATACATGCCTGTTATCTACCATTATACATGCCTGTTATCTACTATTATACATGCCTGTTATCTACCATTATACATGCCTGTTATCTACTATTATACATGCCTGTTATCTACTATTATACATGCCTATTATCTACCATTATACATGCCTGTTCTCTACTATTATACATGCCTGTTATCTACCATTATACATGCCTGTTATCTACTATTATACATGCCTGTTATCTACTATTATACATGCCTGTTATCTACTATTATACATGCCTGTTATCTACTATTATACATGCCTGTTATCTACTATTATACATGCCTGTTATCTACTATTATACATGCCTGTTCTCTACCATTATACATGCCTGTTATCTACTATTATACATGCCTATTATCTACTATTATACATGCCTGTTATCTACTATTATACATGCCTGTTCTCTACTATTATACATGCCTGTTATCTACTATTATACATGCCTGTTATCTACTATTATACATGCCTGTTATCTACTATTATACATGCCTGTTATCTACTATTATACATGCCTGTTATCTACTATTATACATGCCTGTTATCTACTATTATACATGCCTGTTATCTACTATTATACATGCCTGTTATCTACTATTATACATGCCTATTATCTACCATTATACATGCCTGTTATCTACTATTATACATGCCTGTTATCTACTATTATACATGCCTGTTATCTACTATTATACATGCCTGTTATCTACTATTATACATGCCTGTTCTCTACTATTATACATGCCTGTTATCTACCATTATACATGCCTGTTATCTACCATTATACATGCCTGTTATCTACTATTATACATGCCTGTTATCTACCATTATACATGCCTGTTATCTACCATTATACATGCCTGTTATCTACTATTATACATGCCTGTTATCTACTATTATACATGCCTGTTATCTACTATTATACATGCCTATTATCTACTATTATACATGCCTGTTCTCTACTATTATACATGCCTGTTATCTACTATTATACATGCCTGTTCTCTACTATTATACATGCCTGTTATCTACCATTATACATGCCTGTTCTCTACTATTATACATGCCTGTTCTCTACTATTATACATGCCTGTTATCTACTATTATACATGCCTGTTATCTACCATTATACATGCCTATTATCTACTATTATACATGCCTGTTATCTACTATTATACATGCCTGTTATCTACCATTATACATGCCTGTTATCTACTATTATACATGCCTGTTATCTACCATTATACATGCCTGTTATCTACTATTATACATGCCTGTTATCTACTATTATACATGCCTGTTATCTACCATTATACATGCCTGTTATCTACCATTATACATGCCTGTTATCTACTATTATACATGCCTGTTATCTACTATTATACATGCCTGTTCTCTACTATTATACATGCCTGTTCTCTACCATTATACATGCCTGTTATCTACTATTATACATGCCTGTTATCTACCATTATACATGCCTGTTATCTACTATTATACATGCCTGTTATCTACTATTATACATGCCTGTTATCTACTATTATACATGCCTGTTATCTACTATTATACATGCCTGTTATCTACTATTATACATGCCTGTTATCTACCATTATACATGCCTGTTATCTACTATTATACATGCCTGTTATCTACCATTATACATGCCTGTTATCTACCATTATACATGCCTGTTATCTACTATTATACATGCCTGTTATCTACTATTATACATGCCTGTTATCTACCATTATACATGCCTGTTATCTACTATTATACATGCCTGTTATCTACCATTATACATGCCTGTTCTCTACTATTATACATGCCTGTTCTCTACCATTAAACATGCCTGTTATCTACTATTATACATGCCTATTATCTACTATTATACATGCCTGTTCTCTACTATTATACATGCCTGTTATCTACTATTATACATGCCTGTTATAAACTAGTTTACATGCCTGTTATCTACCATTATACATGCCTATTATCTACCATTATACATGCCTGTTATCTACTATTATACATGCCTGTTATCTACCATTATACATGCCTGTTATCTACCATTATACATGCCTATTATCTACTATTATACATGCCTGTTATCTACTATTATACATGCCTGTTCTCTACTATTATACATGCCTGTTATCTACTATTATACATGCCTGTTATCTACCATTATACATGCCTGTTATCTACTATTATACATGCCTGTTATCTACTATTATACATGCCTGTTATCTACCATTATACATGCCTGTTATCTACCATTATACATGCCTGTTATCTACTATTATACATGCCTGTTATCTACTATTATACATGCCTGTTCTCTACTATTATACATGCCTGTTCTCTACCATTATACATGCCTGTTATCTACTATTATACATGCCTGTTATCTACCATTATACATGCCTGTTATCTACTATTATACATGCCTGTTATCTACTATTATACATGCCTGTTATCTACTATTATACATGCCTGTTATCTACTATTATACATGCCTGTTATCTACTATTATACATGACTGTTATCTACTATTATACATGCCTGTTATCTACTATTATACATGCCTGTTCTCTACTATTATACATGCCTGTTCTCTACTATTATACATGCCTGTTATCTACCATTATACATGCCTGTTCTCTACTATTATACATGCCTGTTCTCTACTATTATACATGCCTGTTATCTACTATTATACATGCCTGTTATCTACTATTATACATGCCTGTTATCTACCATTATACATGCCTGTTATCTACTATTATACATGCCTGTTCTCTACTATTATACATGCCTGTTATCTACTATTATACATGCCTGTTCTCTACTATTATACATGCCTGTTCTCTACCATTATACATGCCTGTTATCTACCATTATACATGCCTATTATCTACCATTATACATGCCTGTTCTCTACTATTATACATGCCTGTTCTCTACTATTATACATGCCTGTTATCTACCATTATACATGCCTGTTATCTACCATTATACATGCCTATTATCTACCATTATACATGCCTGTTATCTACTATTATACATGCCTGTTATCTACTATTATACATGCCTGTTATCTACCATTATACATGCCTGTTATCTACCATTATACATGCCTGTTATCTACTATTATACATACCTGTTATCTACCATTATACATGCCTGTTCTCTACCATTATACATGCCTATTATCTACCATTATACATGCCTGTTATCTACTATTATACATGCCTGTTATCTACTATTATACATGCCTGTTATCTACTATTATACATGCCTGTTATCTACTATTATACATGCCTGTTATCTACTATTATACATACCTGTTATCTACCATTATACATGCCTGTTCTCTACCATTATACATGCCTATTATCTACCATTATACATGCCTGTTATCTACTATTATACATGCCTGTTATCTACTATTATACATGCCTGTTATCTACCATTATACATGCCTGTTATCTACCATTATACATGCCTGTTCTCTACTATTATACATGCCTGTTCTCTACTATTATACATGCCTGTTCTCTACTATTATACATGCCTGTTATCTACCATTATACATGCCTGTTATCTACTATTATACATGCCTATTATCTACTATTATACATGCCTGTTATCTACTATTATACATGCCTGTTATCTACTATTATACATGCCTGTTATCTACCATTATACATGCCTGTTATCTACCATTATACATGCCTGTTATCTACTATTATACATACCTGTTATCTACCATTATACATGCCTGTTCTCTACCATTATACATGCCTATTATCTACCATTATACATGCCTGTTATCTACTATTATACATGCCTGTTATCTACTATTATACATGCCTGTTATCTACTATTATACATGCCTGTTATCTACTATTATACATGCCTGTTATCTACTATTATACATACCTGTTATCTACCATTATACATGCCTGTTCTCTACCATTATACATGCCTATTATCTACCATTATACATGCCTGTTATCTACTATTATACATGCCTGTTATCTACTATTATACATGCCTGTTATCTACCATTATACATGCCTGTTATCTACCATTATACATGCCTGTTATCTACTATTATACATGCCTGTTCTCTACTATTATACATGCCTGTTATCTACTATTATACATGCCTGTTATCTACTATTATACATGCCTGTTCTCTACCATTATACATGCCTGTTATCTACCATTATACATGCCTGTTATCTACTATTATACATGCCTGTTCTCTACTATTATACATGCCTATTATCTACCATTATACATGCCTATTATCTACCATTATACATGCCTGTTATCTACTATTATACATGCCTGTTCTCTACCATTATACATGCCTGTTATCTACCATTATACATGCCTGTTATCTACTATTATACATGCCTGTTCTCTACTATTATACATGCCTGTTATCTACTATTATACATGCCTGTTATCTACCATTATACATGCCTATTATCTACTATTATACATGCCTGTTATCTACTATTATACATGCCTGTTATCTACTATTATACATGCCTGTTATCTACCATTATACATGCCTGTTATCTACCATTATACATGCCTGTTATCTACTATTATACATACCTGTTATCTACCATTATACATGCCTGTTCTCTACCATTATACATGCCTATTATCTACCATTATACATGCCTGTTATCTACTATTATACATGCCTGTTATCTACTATTATACATGCCTGTTATCTACCATTATACATGCCTGTTATCTACCATTATACATGCCTGTTATCTACTATTATACATACCTGTTATCTACCATTATACATGCCTGTTCTCTACCATTATACATGCCTATTATCTACCATTATACATGCCTGTTATCTACTATTATACATGCCTGTTATCTACTATTATACATGCCTGTTATCTACCATTATACATGCCTGTTATCTACCATTATACATGCCTGTTATCTACTATTATACATGCCTGTTCTCTACTATTATACATGCCTGTTATCTACTATTATACATGCCTGTTATCTACTATTATACATGCCTGTTCTCTACCATTATACATGCCTGTTATCTACCATTATACATGCCTGTTATCTACTATTATACATGCCTGTTCTCTACTATTATACATGCCTATTATCTACCATTATACATGCCTATTATCTACCATTATACATGCCTGTTATCTACTATTATACATGCCTGTTCTCTACTATTATACATGCCTGTTATCTACCATTATACATGCCTGTTCTCTACTATTATACATGCCTATTATCTACCATTATACATGCCTATTATCTACCATTATACATGCCTGTTATCTACTATTATACATGCCTGTTCTCTACTATTATACATGCCTGTTCTCTACCATTATACATGCCTGTTATCTACTATTATACATGCCTGTTATCTACCATTATACATGCCTGTTATCTACTATTATACATGCCTGTTATCTACTATTATACATGCCTGTTATCTACTATTATACATGCCTGTTATCTACTATTATACATGCCTGTTATCTACCATTATACATGCCTGTTATCTACTATTATACATGCCTGTTATCTACCATTATACATGCCTGTTCTCTACTATTATACATGCCTGTTCTCTACTATTATACATGCCTGTTATCTACTATTATACATGCCTGTTATCTACTATTATACATGCCTGTTATCTACCATTATACATGCCTGTTATCTACTATTATACATGCCTGTTCTCTACTATTATACATGCCTGTTCTCTACCATTATACATGCCTGTTATCTACTATTATACATGCCTATTATCTACCATTATACATGCCTATTATCTACCATTATACATGCCTATTATCTACTATTATACATGCCTGTTCTCTACTATTATACATGCCTGTTCTCTACCATTATACATGCCTGTTATCTACTATTATACATGCCTATTATCTACCATTATACATGCCTATTATCTACCATTATACATGCCTGTTATCTACCATTATACATGCCTGTTCTCTACTATTATACATGCCTGTTCTCTACTATTATACATACCTGTTATAAACTAGTTTACATGCCTGTTATCTACTATTATACATGCCTGTTCTCTACTATTATACATGCCTGTTATCTACTATTATACATGCCTGTTATCTACTATTATACATGCCTGTTATCTACTATTATACATGCCTGTTATCTACTATTATACATGCCTGTTATCTACCATTATACATGCCTGTTCTCTACTATTATACATGCCTGTTATCTACCATTATACATGCCTCTTATCTACAATTATACATGCCTGTTATCTACTATTATACATGCCTGTTATCTACTATTATACATGCCTGTTATCTACTATTATACATGCCTGTTATCTACTATTATACATGCCTGTTATCTACTATTATACATGCCTGTTATCTACTATTATACATGCCTGTTATCTACTATTATACATGCCTGTTATCTACCATTATACATGCCTGTTATCTACTATTATACATGCCTGTTATCTACTATTATACATGCCTGTTATCTACCATTATACATGCCTGTTATCTACTATTATACATGCCTGTTATCTACTATTATACATGCCTGTTATCTACTATTATACATGCCTGTTATCTACTATTATACATGCCTGTTATCTACTATTATACATGCCTGTTATCTACCATTATACATGCCTGTTATCTACCATTATACATGCCTGTTATCTACTATTATACATGCCTGTTATCTACTATTATACATGCCTGTTATCTACCATTATACATGCCTGTTCTCTACTATTATACATGCCTGTTCTCTACTATTATACATGCCTATTATCTACCATTATACATGCCTATTATCTACTATTATACATGCCTGTTCTCTACTATTATACATACCTGTTATAAACTAGTTTACATGCCTGTTATCTACTATTATACATGCCTGTTATCTACTATTATACATGCCTATTATCTACTATTATACATGCCTGTTCTCTACTATTATACATGCCTGTTATCTACTATTATACATGCCTGTTATCTACTATTATACATGCCTGTTATCTACTATTATACATGCCTGTTATCTACTATTATACATGCCTGTTATCTACTATTATACATGCCTGTTATCTACTATTATACATGCCTGTTATCTACTATTATACATGCCTGTTATCTACTATTATACATGCCTGTTATCTACCATTATACATGCCTGTTATCTACTATTATACATGCCTGTTATCTACTATTATACATGCCTGTTATCTATTATTATACATGCCTGTTATCTACTATTATACATGCCTGTTCTCTACTATTATACATGCCTGTTATCTACTATTATACATGCCTGTTATCTACTATTATACATGCCTGTTATCTACTATTATACATGCCTGTTATCTACTATTATACATGCCTGTTATCTACTATTATACATGCCTGTTATCTACTATTATACATGCCTGTTATCTACTATTATACATGCCTGTTATCTACTATTATACATGCCTGTTATCTACTATTATACATGCCTGTTATCTACTATTATACATGCCTGTTATCTACCATTATACATGCCTGTTATCTACCATTATACATGCCTGTTATCTACTATTATACATGCCTGTTATCTACTATTATACATGCCTGTTATCTACCATTATACATGCCTGTTCTCTACTATTATACATGCCTGTTCTCTACTATTATACATGCCTATTATCTACCATTATACATGCCTATTATCTACTATTATACATGCCTGTTCTCTACTATTATACATACCTGTTATAAACTAGTTTACATGCCTGTTATCTACTATTATACATGCCTGTTCTCTACTATTATACATGCCTGTTCTCTACTATTATACATGCCTGTTATCTACTATTATACATGCCTGTTATCTACCATTATACATGCCTGTTCTCTACTATTATACATGCCTGTTATCTACTATTATACACGCCTGTTATCTACCATTATACATGCCTGTTATCTACTATTATACATGCCTGTTATCTACCATTATACATGCCTGTTATCTACTATTATACATGCCTGTTCTCTACTATTATACATGCCTGTTCTCTACTATTATACATGCCTGTTATCTACTATTATACATGCCTGTTATCTACCATTATACATACCTGTTATCTACTATTATACATGCCTGTTATCTACCATTATACATGCCTGTTATCTACCATTATACATGCCTGTTATCTACTATTATACATGCCTGTTATCTACTATTATACATGCCTGTTATCTACCATTATACATGCCTGTTCTCTACTATTATACATGCCTGTTCTCTACTATTATACATACCTGTTATAAACTAGTTTACATGCCTGTTATCTACTATTATACATGCCTGTTATCTACCATTATACATGCCTATTATCTACCATTATACATGCCTGTTCTCTACTATTATACATGCCTGTTATCTACTATTATACATGCCTGTTCTCTACTATTATACATGCCTGTTATCTACCATTATACATGCCTGTTATCTACTATTATACATGCCTGTTATCTACTATTATACATGCCTGTTATCTACTATTATACATGCCTGTTATCTACTATTATACATGCCTGTTATCTACTATTATACATGCCTGTTATCTACCATTATACATGCCTGTTCTCTACTATTATACATGCCTGTTATCTACTATTATACATGCCTGTTCTCTACTATTATACATGCCTGTTATCTACCATTATACATGCCTGTTATCTACTATTATACATGCCTGTTATCTACTATTATACATGCCTGTTATCTACTATTATACATGCCTGTTATCTACTATTATACATGCCTGTTATCTACTATTATACATGCCTGTTATCTACTATTATACATGCCTGTTATCTACTATTATACATGCCTGTTATCTACTATTATACATGCCTGTTCTCTACTATTATACATGCCTGTTATCTACTATTATACATGCCTGTTATCTACTATTATACATGCCTGTTATCTACTATTATACATGCCTGTTATCTACTATTATACATGCCTGTTATCTACCATTATACATGCCTGTTATCTACTATTATACATGCCTGTTATCTACTATTATACATGCCTGTTCTCTACTATTATACATGCCTGTTATCTACCATTATACATGCCTGTTATCTACTATTATACATGCCTGTTATCTACTATTATACATGCCTATTATCTACCATTATACATGCCTGTTATCTACTATTATACATGCCTGTTCTCTACTATTATACATGCCTGTTATCTACCATTATACATGCCTGTTATCTACTATTATACATACCTGTTATCTACCATTATACATGCCTATTATCTACCATTATACATGCCTGTTATCTACTATTATACATGCCTGTTATCTACTATTATACATGCCTGTTATCTACCATTATACATGCCTGTTCTCTACTATTATACATGCCTGTTCTCTACTATTATACATACCTGTTATAAACTAGTTTACATGCCTGTTATCTACTATTATACATGCCTGTTATCTACCATTATACATGCCTATTATCTACCATTATACATGCCTGTTCTCTACTATTATACATGCCTGTTATCTACCATTATACATGCCTATTATCTACCATTATACATGCCTGTTCTCTACTATTATACATGCCTGTTATCTACCATTATACATGCCTGTTCTCTACTATTATACATGCCTGTTATCTACTATTATACATACCTGTTATCTACTATTATACATGCCTGTTATCTACTATTATACATGCCTGTTATCTACTATTATACATGCCTGTTATCTACTATTATACATGCCTGTTATCTACCATTATACATGCCTGTTCTCTACTATTATACATGCCTGTTCTCTACTATTATACATACCTGTTATAAACTAGTTTACATGCCTGTTATCTACTATTATACATGCCTGTTATCTACCATTATACATGCCTATTATCTACCATTATACATGCCTGTTCTCTACTATTATACATGCCTGTTATCTACCATTATACATGCCTATTATCTACCATTATACATGCCTGTTATCTACCATTATACATGCCTGTTATCTACTATTATACATGCCTGTTATCTACTATTATACATGCCTGTTATCTACCATTATACATGCCTGTTATCTACTATTATACATGCCTGTTATCTACTATTATACATGCCTGTTATCTACTATTATACATGCCTGTTATCTACCATTATACATGCCTGTTATCTACTATTATACATGCCTGTTATCTACCATTATACATGCCTGTTATCTACTATTATACATGCCTGTTATCTACTATTATACATGCCTGTTATCTACCATTATACATGCCTGTTATCTACTATTATACATGCCTGTTATCTACCATTATACATGCCTGTTATCTACTATTATACATGCCTGTTCTCTACTATTATACATGCCTGTTATCTATTATTATACATACCTGTTATCTACTATTATACATGCCTGTTATCTACTATTATACATGCCTGTTATCTACTATTATACATGCCTGTTATCTACCATTATACATGCCTGTTATCTACTATTATACATGCCTGTTCTCTACTATTATACATGCCTGTTATCTACCATTATACATGCCTGTTATCTACTATTATACATGCCTGTTATCTACTATTATACATGCCTGTTATCTACTATTATACATGCCTGTTATCTACTATTATACATGCCTGTTATCTACTATTATACATGCCTGTTATCTACTATTATACATGCCTGTTATCTACTATTATACATGCCTGTTATCTACTATTATACATGCCTATTATCTACCATTATACATGCCTGTTCTCTACTATTATACATGCCTGTTATCTACCATTATACATGCCTGTTATCTACCATTATACATGCCTGTTCTCTACTATTATACATGCCTATTATCTACCATTATACATGCCTGTTCTCTACTATTATACATGCCTGTTATCTACCATTATACATGCCTGTTATCTACTATTATACATACCTGTTATCTACCATTATACATGCCTGTTCTCTACTATTATACATGCCTGTTATCTACCATTATACATGCCTGTTCTCTACTATTATACATGCCTGTTATCTACTATTATACATACCTGTTATCTACTATTATACATGCCTGTTATCTACTATTATACATGCCTGTTATCTACTATTATACATGCCTGTTATCTACTATTATACATGCCTGTTATCTACCATTATACATGCCTGTTCTCTACTATTATACATGCCTGTTCTCTACTATTATACATACCTGTTATAAACTAGTTTACATGCCTGTTATCTACTATTATACATGCCTGTTATCTACCATTATACATGCCTATTATCTACCATTATACATGCCTGTTCTCTACTATTATACATGCCTGTTATCTACCATTATACATGCCTGTTATCTACTATTATACATGCCTGTTCTCTACTATTATACATGCCTGTTATCTACCATTATACATGCCTGTTATCTACTATTATACATGCCTGTTATCTACCATTATACATGCCTGTTCTCTACTATTATACATGCCTGTTATCTACCATTATACATGCCTGTTATCTACCATTATACATGCCTGTTATCTACTATTATACATGCCTGTTATCTACTATTATACATGCCTGTTATCTACTATTATACATGCCTGTTATCTACCATTATACATGCCTGTTATCTACTATTATACATGCATGTTCTCTACTATTATACATGCCTGTTATCTACCATTATACATGCCTGTTATCTACCATTATACATGCCTGTTATCTACTATTATACATGCCTGTTATCTACTATTATACATGCCTGTTATCTACTATTATACATGCCTGTTCTCTACCATTATACATGCCTGTTATCTACTATTATACATGCCTGTTATCTACTATTATACATGCCTGTTATCTACCATTATACATGCCTGTTATCTACCATTATACATGCCTGTTATCTACTATTATACATGCCTGTTATCTACTATTATACATGCCTGTTATCTACCATTATACATGCCTGTTCTCTACTATTATACATGCCTGTTCTCTACTATTATACATGCCTATTATCTACCATTATACATGCCTATTATCTACTATTATACATGCCTGTTCTCTACTATTATACATGCCTATTATCTACTATTATACATGCCTGTTATCTACTATTATACATGCCTGTTCTCTACTATTATACATGCCTGTTCTCTACTATTATACATGCCTGTTATCTACTATTATACATGCCTGTTATCTACTATTATACATGCCTGTTATCTACCATTATACATGTCTGTTATCTACCATTATACATGCCTGTTATCTACTATTATACATGCCTGTTATCTACTATTATACATGCCTGTTATCTACTATTATACATGCCTGTTATCTACCATTATACATGCCTGTTATCTACTATTATACATGCCTGTTCTCTACTATTATACATACCTGTTATAAACTAGTTTACATGCCTGTTATCTACTATTATACATGCCTGTTCTCTACTATTATACATGCCTGTTCTCTACTATTATACATGCCTGTTATCTACTATTATACATGCCTGTTATCTACTATTATACATGCCTGTTATCTACCATTATACATGCCTGTTATCTACCATTATACATGCCTGTTATCTACTATTATACATGCCTATTATCTACCATTATACATGCCTGTTATCTACTATTATACATGCCTGTTATCTACTATTATACATGCCTGTTATCTACTATTATACATGCCTGTTCTCTACTATTATACATGCCTATTATCTACTATTATACATGCCTATTATCTACCATTATACATGCCTGTTATCTACTATTATACAGGCCTGTTATCTACTATTATACATGCCTGTTATCTACCATTATACATGCCTGTTATCTACCATTATACATGCCTGTTATCTACTATTATACATGCCTGTTCTCTACTATTATACATGCCTGTTATCTACTATTATACATGCCTGTTCTCTACTATTATACATGCCTGTTCTCTACTATTATACATGCCTGTTCTCTACCATTATACATGCCTGTTATCTACTATTATACATGCCTGTTATCTACCATTATACATGCCTGTTCTCTACTATTATACATGCCTGTTATCTACCATTATACATGCCTATTATCTACCATTATACATGCCTGTTCTCTACTATTATACATGCCTGTTATCTACCATTATACATGCCTGTTATCTACTATTATACATGCCTGTTCTCTACTATTATACATGCCTATTATCTACTATTATACATGCCTGTTATCTACTATTATACATGCCTGTTATCTACTATTATACATGCCTGTTCTCTACTATTATACATGCCTGTTATCTACCATTATACATGCCTGTTATCTACTATTATACATGCCTGTTATCTACTATTATACATGCCTGTTATCTACTATTATACATGCCTGTTATCTACCATTATACATGCCTGTTATCTACTATTATACATGCCTGTTATCTACTATTATACATGCCTGTTATCTACCATTATACATGCCTATTATCTACCATTATACATGCCTGTTATCTACTATTATACATGCCTGTTCTCTACTATTATACATGCCTGTTATCTACCATTATACATGCCTATTATCTACCATTATACATGCCTGTTCTCTACTATTATACATGCCTGTTCTCTACTATTATACATGCCTGTTATCTACTATTATACATGCCTGTTATCTACTATTATACATGCCTGTTCTCTACCATTATACATGCCTGTTATCTACCATTATACATACCTGTTATCTACTATTATACATGCCTGTTATCTACTATTATACATGCCTGTTATCTACTATTATACATGCCTGTTATCTACCATTATACATGCCTGTTCTCTACTAGTTTACATGCCTGTTATCTACTATTATACATGCCTGTTATCTACCATTATACATGCCTATTATCTACCATTATACATGCCTGTTATCTACTATTATACATGCCTGTTCTCTACTATTATACATGCCTGTTATCTACCATTATACATGCCTATTATCTACCATTATACATGCCTGTTCTCTACTATTATACATGCCTGTTATCTACCATTATACATGCCTATTATCTACCATTATACATGCCTGTTATCTACTATTATACATGCCTATTATCTACTATTATACATGCCTATTATCTACTATTATACATGCCTATTATCTACCATTATACATGCCTGTTCTCTACTATTATACATGCCTGTTATCTACCATTATACATGCCTGTTATCTACTATTATACATGCCTGTTCTCTACTATTATACATGCCTATTATCTACTATTATACATGCCTGTTATCTACTATTATACATGCCTGTTATCTACTATTATACATGCCTGTTATCTACTATTATACATGCCTGTTATCTACTATTATACATGCCTGTTATCTACTATTATACATGCCTGTTATCTACCATTATACATGCCTGTTCTCTACTATTATACATGCCTGTTATCTACTATTATACATGCCTGTTATCTACTATTATACATGCCTGTTCTCTACTATTATACATGCCTGTTCTCTACTATTATACATGCCTGTTATCTACCATTATACATGCCTGTTCTCTACTATTATACATGCCTGTTATCTACTATTATACATGCCTGTTATCTACTATTATACATGCCTGTTATCTACTATTATACATGCCTGTTATCTACCATTATACATGCCTATTATCTACCATTATACATGCCTGTTCTCTACTATTATACATGCCTGTTATCTACCATTATACATGCCTATTATCTACCATTATACATGCCTGTTCTCTACTATTATACATGCCTGTTATCTACCATTATACATGCCTGTTATCTACTATTATACATGCCTGTTATCTACTATTATACATGCCTGTTATCTACTATTATACATGCCTGTTATCTACTATTATACATGCCTGTTATCTACCATTATACATGCCTATTATCTACCATTATACATGCCTATTATCTACCATTATACATGCCTGTTATCTACCATTATACATGCCTGTTATCTACTATTATACATGCCTGTTATCTACTATTATACATGCCTGTTCTCTACTATTATACATGCCTGTTATCTACTATTATACATGCCTGTTATCTACCATTATACATGCCTGTTATCTACTATTATACATGCCTGTTATCTACTATTATACATGCCTGTTATCTACCATTATACATGCCTGTTATCTACTATTATACATGCCTGTTCTCTACTATTATACATGCCTGTTATCTACTATTATACATGCCTGTTATCTACTATTATACATGCCTGTTATCTACTATTATACATGCCTGTTATCTACCATTATACATGCCTGTTATCTACTATTATACATGCCTGTTCTCTACTATTATACATGCCTGTTATCTACTATTATACATGCCTGTTATCTACTATTATACATGCCTGTTATCTACTATTATACATGCCTGTTATCTACCATTATACATGCCTGTTATCTACTATTATACATGCCTGTTCTCTACTATTATACATGCCTGTTATCTACTATTATACATGCCTGTTATCTACTATTATACATGCCTGTTATCTACTATTATACATGCCTGTTATCTACCATTATACATGCCTGTTCTCTACTATTATACATGCCTGTTCTCTACTATTATACATACCTGTTATAAACTAGTTTACATGCCTGTTATCTACTATTATACATGCCTGTTATCTACCATTATACATGCCTATTATCTACCATTATACATGCCTGTTATCTACTATTATACAGGCCTGTTATCTACTATTATACATGCCTGTTATCTACCATTATACATGCCTGTTATCTACCATTATACATGCCTGTTATCTACTATTATACATGCCTGTTATCTACTATTATACATGCCTGTTATCTACTATTATACATGCCTGTTATCTACCATTATACATGCCTGTTCTCTACTATTATACATGCCTGTTCTCTACTATTATACATACCTGTTATAAACTAGTTTACATGCCTGTTATCTACTATTATACATGCCTGTTATCTACCATTATACATGCCTATTATCTACCATTATACATGCCTGTTCTCTACTATTATACATGCCTGTTATCTACTATTATACATGCCTGTTATCTACTATTATACATGCCTGTTATCTACTATTATACATGCCTATTATCTACCATTATACATGCCTGTTATCTACCATTATACATGCCTATTATCTACCATTATACATGCCTGTTCTCTACTATTATACATGCCTGTTATCTACCATTATACATGCCTATTATCTACTATTATACATGCCTGTTATCTACCATTATACATGCCTGTTATCTACCATTATACATGCCTGTTATCTACCATTATACATGCCTGTTATCTACTATTATACATGCCTATTATCTACCATTATACATGCCTGTTATCTACTATTATACATGCCTGTTATCTACTATTATACATGCCTGTTATCTACTATTATACATGCCTGTTATCTACTATTATACATGCCTGTTATCTACTATTATACATGCCTGTTATCTACTATTATACATGCCTGTTATCTACCATTATACATGCCTGTTCTCTACTATTATACATGCCTGTTCTCTACTATTATACATACCTGTTATAAACTAGTTTACATGCCTGTTATCTACTATTATACATGCCTGTTATCTACCATTATACATGCCTATTATCTACCATTATACATGCCTGTTCTCTACTATTATACATGCCTGTTATCTACCATTATACATGCCTATTATCTACCATTATACATGCCTGTTCTCTACTATTATACATGCCTGTTATCTACCATTATACATGCCTGTTATCTACTATTATACATGCCTGTTCTCTACTATTATACATGCCTATTATCTACTATTATACATGCCTGTTATCTACTATTATACATGCCTGTTATCTACTATTATACATGCCTGTTATCTACTATTATACATGCCTGTTATCTACTATTATACATGCCTGTTATCTACTATTATACATGCCTGTTATCTACCATTATACATGCCTGTTCTCTACTATTATACATGCCTGTTCTCTACTATTATACATGCCTGTTATCTACTATTATACATGCCTGTTATCTACTATTATACATGCCTGTTATCTACTATTATACATGCCTGTTATCTACTATTATACATGCCTGTTATCTACTATTATACATGCCTGTTATCTACTATTATACATGCCTGTTATCTACTATTATACATGCCTGTTATCTACTATTATACATGCCTGTTATCTACCATTATACATGCCTGTTCTCTACTATTATACATGCCTGTTCTCTACTATTATACATACCTGTTATAAACTAGTTTACATGCCTGTTATCTACTATTATACATGCCTGTTATCTACCATTATACATGCCTATTATCTACCATTATACATGCCTGTTCTCTACTATTATACATGCCTGTTATCTACCATTATACATGCCTATTATCTACCATTATACATGCCTGTTCTCTACTATTATACATGCCTGTTATCTACCATTATACATGCCTGTTATCTACTATTATACATGCCTGTTCTCTACTATTATACATGCCTATTATCTACTATTATACATGCCTGTTATCTACTATTATACATGCCTGTTATCTACTATTATACATGCCTGTTATCTACTATTATACATGCCTGTTATCTACTATTATACATGCCTGTTATCTACTATTATACATGCCTGTTATCTACCATTATACATGCCTGTTATCTACTATTATACATGCCTGTTCTCTACTATTATACATGCCTGTTCTCTACCATTATACATGCCTATTATCTACCATTATACATGCCTGTTATCTACTATTATACATGCCTGTTATCTACCATTATACATGCCTATTATCTACCATTATACATGCCTGTTATCTACTATTATACAGGCCTGTTATCTACTATTATACATGCCTGTTATCTACCATTATACATGCCTGTTATCTACTATTATACATGCCTGTTATCTACTATTATACATGCCTGTTATCTACTATTATACATGCCTGTTATCTACCATTATACATGCCTGTTATCTACTATTATACATGCCTATTATCTACCATTATACATGCCTGTTATCTACCATTATACATGCCTGTTATCTACCATTATACATGCCTGTTATCTACTATTATACATGCCTGTTATCTACTATTATACATACCTGTTATAAACTAGTTTACATGCCTGTTATCTACTATTATACATGCCTGTTATCTACCATTATACATGCCTGTTCTCTACTATTATACATGCCTGTTCTCTACCATTATACATGCCTGTTATCTACTATTATACATGCCTGTTCTCTACTATTATACATGCCTGTTATCTACCATTATACATGCCTGTTATCTACTATTATACATGCCTGTTATCTACTATTATACATGCCTGTTATCTATTATTATACATGCCTGTTCTCTACTATTATACATGCCTGTTATCTATTATTATACATACCTGTTATCTACAATTATACATGCCTATTATCTACTATTATACATGCCTGTTATCTACTATTATACATGCCTGTTATCTACTATTATACATGCCTGTTATCTACTATTATACATGCCTGTTATCTACTATTATACATGCCTGTTATCTACCATTATACATGCCTGTTATCTACTATTATACATGCCTGTTATCTACCATTATACATGCCTGTTATCTACTATTATACATGCCTGTTATCTACCATTATACATGCCTATTATCTACTATTATACATGCCTGTTATCTACTATTATACATGCCTGTTATCTACCATTATACATGCCTGTTATCTACCATTATACATGCCTGTTCTCTACTATTATACATGCCTGTTATCTACCATTATACATGCCTGTTATCTACTATTATACATGCCTGTTCTCTACTATTATACATGCCTGTTATCTACTATTATACATGCCTGTTCTCTACTATTATACATGCCTGTTATCTATTATTATACATGCCTGTTCTCTACTATTATACATGCCTGTTATCTATTATTATACATGCCTGTTATCTACTATTATACATGCCTGTTATCTACCATTATACATGCCTGTTATCTACTATTATACATGCCTGTTATCTACTATTATACATGCCTGTTATCTACTATTATACATGCCTGTTATCTACTATTATACATGCCTGTTATCTACTATTATACATGCCTGTTATCTACCATTATACATGCCTGTTATCTACCATTATACATGCCTGTTATCTACCATTATACATGCCTGTTCTCTACTATTATACATGCCTGTTCTCTACCATTATACATGCCTGTTATCTACTATTATACATGCCTGTTCTCTACTATTATACATGCCTGTTATCTACCATTATACATGCCTGTTATCTATTATTATACATACCTGTTATCTACTATTATACATGCCTGTTATCTACTATTATACATGCCTGTTATCTACTATTATACATGCCTGTTATCTACCATTATACATGCCTGTTATCTACCATTATACATGCCTGTTATCTACCATTATACATGCCTGTTATCTACCATTATACATGCCTGTTCTCTACTATTATACATGCCTGTTATCTACTATTATACATGCCTGTTCTCTACTATTATACATGCCTGTTCTCTACCATTATACATGCCTGTTATCTACTATTATACATGCCTGTTCTCTACTATTATACATGCCTGTTATCTACCATTATACATGCCTGTTATCTACTATTATACATGCCTGTTCTCTACCATTATACATGCCTGTTATCTACTATTATACATGCCTGTTATCTACTATTATACATGCCTGTTCTCTACTATTATACATGCCTGTTATCTACTATTATACATGCCTGTTATCTACTATTATACATGCCTGTTATCTACCATTATACATGCCTGTTATCTACTATTATACATGCCTGTTATCTACTATTATACATGCCTGTTATCTACTATTATACATGCCTGTTATCTACTATTATACATGCCTGTTCTCTACTATTATACATGCCTGTTATCTACCATTATACATGCCTGTTATCTACCATTATACATGCCTATTATCTACCATTATACATGCCTGTTATCTACTATTATACATGCCTGTTATCTACTATTATACATGCCTGTTATCTACCATTATACATGCCTGTTCTCTACTATTATACATGCCTGTTATCTACTATTATACATGCCTGTTCTCTACTATTATACATGCCTGTTCTCTACCATTATACATGCCTGTTATCTACTATTATACATGCCTGTTATCTACTATTATACATGCCTGTTATAAACTAGTTTACATGCCTGTTATCTACTATTATACATGCCTGTTATCTACCATTATACATGCCTGTTATCTACTATTATACATGCCTGTTATCTACCATTATACATGCCTGTTCTCTACTATTATACATGCCTGTTCTCTACCATTATACATGCCTGTTATCTACTATTATACATGCCTGTTATCTACTATTATACATGCCTGTTATCTACTATTATACATGCCTGTTCTCTACTATTATACATGCCTGTTATCTACTATTATACATGCCTATTATCTACCATTATACATGCCTGTTCTCTACTATTATACATGCCTGTTATCTACTATTATACATGCCTGTTATCTACTATTATACATGCATGTTCTCTACTATTATACATGCCTGTTCTCTACTATTATACATGCCTGTTATCTACTATTATACATGCCTGTTATCTACTATTATACATGCCTGTTATCTACTATTATACATGCCTGTTATCTACTATTATACATGCCTGTTCTCTACTATTATACATGCCTGTTATCTACTATTATACATGCCTGTTATCTACCATTATACATGCCTGTTATCTACTATTATACATGCCTGTTATCTACTATTATACATGCCTGTTATCTACTATTATACATGCCTGTTATCTACTATTATACATGCCTGTTATCTACTATTATACATGCCTGTTATCTACTATTATACATGCCTGTTATCTACTATTATACATGCCTGTTATCTACTATTATACATGCCTGTTCTCTACTATTATACATGCCTGTTCTCTACTATTATACATGCCTGTTATCTACTATTATACATGCCTGTTATCTACCATTATACATGCCTGTTATCTACTATTATACATGCCTGTTATCTACTATTATACATGCCTGTTATCTACTATTATACATGCCTGTTATCTACTATTATACATGCCTGTTATCTACTATTATACATGCCTGTTCTCTACCATTATACATACCTGTTATCTACTATTATACATGCCTGTTATCTACCATTATACATGCCTGTTATCTACTATTATACAGGCCTGTTATCTACTATTATACATGCCTGTTATCTACCATTATACATGCCTGTTATCTACTATTATACATGCCTGTTATCTACTATTATACATGCCTGTTCTCTACTATTATACATGCCTGTTCTCTACTATTATACATACCTGTTATAAACTAGTTTACATGCCTGTTATCTACTATTATACATGCCTGTTATCTACTATTATACATGCCTGTTATCTACTATTATACATGCCTGTTATCTACTATTATACATGCCTGTTATCTACCATTATACATGCCTGTTATCTACTATTATACATGCCTGTTATCTACTATTATACATGCCTGTTATCTACTATTATACATGCCTGTTCTCTACTATTATACATGCCTGTTATCTACTATTATACATGCCTGTTATCTACTATTATACATGCCTGTTATCTATTATTATACATGCCTGTTATCTACTATTATACATGCCTGTTATCTACCATTATACATGCCTATTATCTACTATTATACATGCCTGTTCTCTACTATTATACATGCCTGTTATCTACTATTATACATGCCTGTTATCTACTATTATACATGCCTGTTATCTACCATTATACATGCCTGTTATCTACTATTATACATGCCTGTTATCTACTATTATACATGCATGTTCTCTACTATTATACATGCCTGTTCTCTACTATTATACATGCCTGTTCTCTACTATTATACATGCCTGTTATCTACTATTATACATGCCTGTTATCTACCATTATACATGCCTGTTATCTACTATTATACATGCCTGTTATCTACTATTATACATGCCTGTTATCTACCATTATACATGCCTGTTATCTACTATTATACATGCCTGTTATCTACCATTATACATGCCTGTTATCTACTATTATACATGCCTGTTATCTACTATTATACATGCCTGTTATCTACTATTATACATGCATGTTCTCTACTATTATACATGCCTGTTCTCTACCATTATACATGCCTATTATCTACCATTATACATGCCTGTTATCTACTATTATACATGCCTGTTATCTACTATTATACATGCCTGTTATCTACCATTATACATGCCTGTTATCTACTATTATACATGCCTGTTCTCTACTATTATACATGCCTGTTATCTACTATTATACATGCCTGTTATCTACTATTATACATGCCTGTTATCTACTATTATACATGCCTGTTATCTACTATTATACATGCCTGTTATCTACCATTATACATGCCTGTTATCTACTATTATACATGCCTGTTCTCTACTATTATACATGCCTGTTATCTACTATTATACATGCCTGTTATCTACTATTATACATGCCTGTTATCTACTATTATACATGCCTGTTATCTACTATTATACATGCATGTTCTCTACTATTATACATGCCTGTTATCTACCATTATACATGCCTGTTATCTACCATTATACATGCCTGTTATCTACTATTATACATGCCTGTTATCTACTATTATACATGCCTGTTATCTACTATTATACATGCCTGTTATCTACTATTATACATGCCTGTTATCTACCATTATACATGCCTGTTATCTACTATTATACATGCCTGTTATCTACTATTATACATGCATGTTCTCTACTATTATACATGCATGTTCTCTACTATTATACATGCCTGTTCTCTACCATTATACATGCCTGTTATCTACTATTATACATGCCTGTTATCTACTATTATACATGCCTGTTATCTACTATTATACATGCCTGTTATCTACTATTATACATGCCTGTTCTCTACTATTATACATGCCTGTTATCTACTATTATACATGCCTGTTCTCTACTATTATACATGCCTGTTATCTACTATTATACATGCCTGTTCTCTACTCGTACACACAATTATATCATAATTATCTATAATCATCTCGAAGTCAAATATTATTTATTGATAATTAAGATGGACTTATGTTTTCGATCTATAAACATGAATAAATAATCGCAATCATTATGTTTATCTAATATTTGGATCATGCATGCATGTATAATAATTTGTATTTTATAAATACTTTTAGTACTAGCTATTAAATTAGGTTTGATTACATTATAAAATACATTGTAGTACATTATAGGGGAGAGTAGGCTCGAATACCGACACCCTAACAATAAATCACCATAACTTTATTATTTCTCAATTAAATATTTCCAAATTTTATTTATAAGTATTAAGTAGGTATATACATATAATAGCTATTTTAAAATTTAATTTGGTTTGGTTAACTATGAGATAACAGGGGTGTCGTTATTATAGGTACTGCCTCGAATACAGACACCTTATACGTACAATGTACGTACATAGGAGTTTTAGATATTTTCTAAAAGGCATATAATATAACATAGCTACGATTTAACAGATTTAGGTGTATAGTATACAATGTATACTGTTAACTGCTCTACTGATGCACATATAATAGATATATCATATATGAATCATATGAATCATATATGTATCATATAATATGATACATACTTTGGTACATCAATAGGATTGAGGTTAGAGTCGCGATAATTCTAATTGAACCTACATTATTATTTACCTACCTTATTAGTTATTTATTTACTTACTTACTTACCTATTTATTTAACTATTTACTTACTTACCTACTTATTTACTTACTTATTTACCTACGTATTTACTTACTCATTTAAATATGTACCCACTTGCTTACTTAAGTATACTTACATAATTACTAACTTACTATTTATTTACTTACTATCTTACTTACCTACTTATGTACTTACTTATTTAATTATTTACTTACTTACTTTCTTACTATCTTACTTACTTACTTACTTACTTACTTACTTACTTAATTATTTACTTACTTACTTACTAACTTATTTACTTACTTATATAATTACTTACTTACTACTTACTTACTTACTATCTTACTTAATTATTTACTTACTTACATATAATTATAAGTATAAATAAGTACTTAAGTATATTTACTACTTACTAACTTACTATCTTACTTACCTACTTATGTACTTACTTATTTAATTATTTACTTACTTACTTACTTACTTACTATCTTACTTACTTACTTACTTACTTACTTACTTACTTACTTATTTACTAATTTACTTACTTATTTACTTATAAGTATACTTACTACTTACTTACTTACTATCTTACTTAATTAAGTAATAACTTAATATCTTACTTAATTAATAACTTATTTACTTATTTACTTACTTATTAACTTATTTACTTATTTACTTACGTATGTACTTATTTACTTACTTACTTAATTACTTATTTACTTACTTATATAATTACTTACTTACTTACTTATTCACGTATGTAACCAATTGCTTACTTACTTATATAATTACTTAATTACTACTTACTTACTTACTTGCCTACTTACTTACTTACTTTCTTACTTACTTACTTACTTACTTACTACTTACTTAATTACTATATCACTTAATTACTTACTTATTTACTTACTTACTTACTTAACATTATTTATTAACTACTTTCTTACTTACGTTATTTCATTCTTACCTACTCACTTACGTACCTACATACTTACCTACCAATATGACCTGGATAGCAGATAACACTCTAGTAC
Organism: Osedax fenrisi; assembly: GCA_964019155.1. NCBI lineage: Eukaryota > Metazoa > Annelida > Polychaeta > Sabellida > Siboglinidae > Osedax > Osedax fenrisi. Next base: position 3,387,054 of record OZ025243.1, read on the forward strand.
CCGCTGCCCTATAGGGCTATACGTCTGTATTAATAATAGATCGGCTGACCACGAGTGCGTTACGGACACAGCTGATCACCATTAGCGATATCGATCCCCCCTACCACCCAGTCGATACGATCGAGTCCGATACCGATATCTCTCTCCATCTATCTCGATCTTTCTCTCTTTATATCTCGCACTTTATCGCTATCTCTCGCGCGATCTCTCGAGGTATCTACGGATGACGTAACGATTAAAGTCACGTGCACCGGTAACTCGCGTACATATGCTTCGGGCGCATGTATACACATTCGATACAAAACATCAAGTGCAAACGCTAAAATAGTTCATTACGTATTATACACATTTTAATATTGTATATTATAATATATATATATATATATACTAGATGATCTTCAATAATATATATTAAATGAATAAAATAAATAATAATAACGTAATATATTTTATTTCAGGGATACAGTAAATAAACCATCATTACTATAACATAATACTCATATGATAACTATATATCAAGTATAGGACTGCTATCGTATAGGATTAAGTATAATACGTTATGTCATACAGTAGTGAGGTGGCTTATTACATTGACCGGCTAGATTATATAACCGATTGACCACTAATTACATGTATACTCGTACCGGTAATATATAAGAGATATACGATAGTAAAGCTTTTAATATAATACGGCTGTATTCTAGTATTAAGTAGTAGTATCATGGTGTATACTGATTGGTAGTAGTAGTAGTAGTAGTATACTACTATAGTAGCAGTAGTAGTAAATTAATACAAACTTGGTATAAACACTTTCAGGATTTATTAGGTAAACCGCTATAGCATGAAGAATAAAATGAAGCAACTATACAAGTTACACCACCTCTATATATAAATCGTGGAGATTTTGAAATTTATGAGTATAAGTTGGAAAAACGGTATTGAAGAAGGTAAAATCTGCGGTGTTGATGAAATACGGCCAGAACAATGCAATATAGATGAACTTATCCTCTACTTCTGTAACAAAGCACTATTAGATAGCATTTAGCCAAAGTACTGGTATATTTTGAATATAATTATAATACGCAAGAAAGGAAATATCAGCCTAGATAGTAATTAGCGTGGTATAAGTATTAATTCATTAGTAGCGAAAAATTATAATCGTATTATAATAGAATTATACCTCACTTAGATGTAAGGTAATATCAAAATGGTTTCAGAAGTGGTAGAACAACAACCAGTCAAATATTAGCACTCAGACGACTGATTGAGGGAGATAAATATAAGAATCTAGAAAAAATCCTAATATTCATTGACTTCAAGAAAACCTTCATAGAGGGAATATGCTTACGATACTGAAATCTTACGGGATACCGAAGGAGTTGGTGCCGGCTATTAGCATACTATATGAAGATACTACTACCAAGGTTATTAAACCAGATGGAGAAACGGAAACTTTAAAAATTCTATTTGGTTTCTTATAAGGAGATACGTTAGCTGATAACTTTTTGCCATAGTATCTATTATGTTATAAGAACAGCTTTATTATGAAGGAAAGATAAGCTAGGTTTCCAACTAAGGAAAATAAAAAGCAGAAGAGTACCACCTATCACTGTTCCATATATGGAATTCGCAGATGATATTGCATTAGTAAGTGAAGGTATCAAAGAAGCCCAAGAGATACTCACATGAGTCGAAAAATCAGCAAAAACGTTTAGGAATAAACATAAATATAGGGAAAACGAAATACATGAAATAAATTACCAAACAATAGGTTGAAATTAAAGCTATTAATGATCAAATCTGAATAGGGTTGAATACTTTAAGTACATAGGGGCATGGATAGACATCAGTGCAAATGTTTTAAAATCAGAAAAGCGCTTGCTTGGAAAATATGTTATGACAAATGAGGAATATCTGGAATTAAACTCTTAGTAGGAAACTAAAAAGCAGGCTCATGCACACCACAGTTGAATCGGTTCTGCTGTACGGATATGAGACGTGGACCCTCACAAAAACACTACTCAAGCAACTTGATGGCACATACACTCGAATTTTACGAATGATATATCATTTAGTATAATACACGAACATTGGTCTCAGAAAGTTACAAACAAGGTATTTTATGGGGCTATAGAAACATTATATACAAAGACGTCGACGCTTAAAGTTTTCTGGAAATTTCCTACGTAGAGATGATGAGGTTGTTTCGGATCCAGTTGTTTGGGATCCTACTCATGTAACTAGAATACGGGGAAGGCCACTGGAAATCTACATTAGAACTATGGAGCTCGATACTAGTATACTGGCTAGCGAGATGAGAGTAGCTGTGATGAACCGTGATGTTTGGAGAACTTTTACTTTCCTGGAAACAATAATTCCGAAATAAGCAAAGTAAGTAAGTAAGTATTAGTAGTAGTAGTGGTAGTAGTAGGTCTCCCACACTACGGGAACAGTCTGCCTCTTCGTATTAGATCATGCTCGATTATAATCAGATTTAAAAAACTGATTTATGAGTTACTGTCATATTATTGTATTGTTTGAATTGAATTATATTTGTAGGTATATCCTATTATTATTTTTATTAAATATAAACTTTACTTTTATGAATTAAATTATATGTATTATATGTATTATATGTATATATATATATATATATATATATATATAAATATATAAATATATATATATATATATATGTATATATATAACATAGATTTATAGTTTAGGTAATATACAAATCTATGCTAATAACAAAGTATATATTTTTTATATACACGAATGTCAAATTAATTATCGCACGTATTAACATTAAATAAAAAAATAAATAACATTAGCGGTTACTATTTATAGATAATGTGTTCGTTTTATTTCATCGTCGGTACACCACCTCTATAACCTCTCACCTCTCTTCTCTACGTATATAACGATACGTCACGTGGTATGAGTATTATAAACAGTCACGTGACGTTATCGTACATCTGCTCACGTGGCATTCACACACACGTGGTATCGATTCTCCGTAAACAAACGTATAATTAAATATAGGTATATATTCTCTCATTAATGTAACGCTACCAGATACACACACACACACACGCACACGTGATTATCGATGTAAACATGCCCCTTACCACCACGTGACTACAGCGAGGTACCGTACATCGTATCACATGACACGTGTTAACGAGTGTATTATATGCACGTATATATATATATATGGTGCTCGTGCACACGAATCGTATAGTATTATGTGTATTAGGAACTATATAGAGAACAGTAATTAAAATGATAATAATATATATATATATAAATCTATTTAAACTCGCGTGTGTAAATGTATGTATGTTTATGTGTAAATAAGCGAACTCTATTATTTCCAGTGTATCTTATATAGAAAATAAGTAATTGTTACGAGTAAACCTAGAATATATATATAATAATGTATACTTTTATGTCGTGAGGGAATTTGATACCCATATATATATGAAGAATATAGGTAGAAATATGTCTAGACTTAATTATATAGCTTCAATACAGATAATGTATTTCTATTGATAAAAAAATCATATAATGTAATATATAATGTATACATTTAAATATATTTATTTTTAATTTTAATATTAATATAATATATAAAATATATGAATGAATGAATGAAATAAGTTGATAGACAAAGTCTAAAGAGGATCAGTGAAATCGATAAGCTTTATTGAATCGATACCTCCTGACAATATGTACAGTGCAATATATCATCATATGTATTCGGGTAAAAATAAAAATTAATGAAATATTAATTCTGTTTTATTTTTAAAATAAAAATAAAATAAATGACACTGAAATAAAAAGAGGGGTAGCCCCCATTAGAAAATATATAATTAAGAAAAAATACATTTTTTATAAAAGATTTGAATTAGGTTGAAAAAAAATATATATTTACTAAACTTAAAAAGCAACATAATGTATCGAATCCTGGAATAATAACGGTGGTAACAAATGATACGTAGACATGAGGACTAGGCATACCCATAGGCGCACAGTTGATGGGACATCAATAATAACAAAGAAGCCTATCTATAGATATAAGCCTATATATAGTGAAACATGCATTGCACGCCACTGCACGCCACATTCCTGCCAAATATACACATACATATATATTAAATGGGTATCCCACAACAAGTATTTCCGGAGATATTTTAACTTTAAAACGATTTTCTATCAAGTTAAATACGTTGTAATGGGAAACCCCCTTACTTTCCGGAAACTTGCCTGAAATATAATAACTTTATAGGGGGTATCCCATTACAACTTGATAGAAAATGGTTTTAAAGTTACAATATTTCCGACAAGTTGCCGGAAATCTTGTCGTGGGATACCCTTTAGAGGAGGAACAATCAACCATAAAGGGAGCCACAATCAATCCATATATGTTTATATATATATATAGGTTCAAATGTGTATCTATATGTATTTTTATACATATACATATACAATATTTCTACATATACACTATATATATATATAGTGTATATGTAGAAACATTGTATATGTATATATATTTATCACATATAGAATATGGTCGTAATTATAAAATAAAACGTCATATTTCAAATGTCAAAAATAAAAGTCACATTACCACAAAATCGATGATATTTCACTTTATATATATATATATATATATATATATATATATATATACATATATATATGTATATAAATATATTGGATAAAAATCAACTAAGATTTATATATTAGAAGAACGTATTATATTAATATATAAAGTATAACGGAGATATTTTTATGATATTAGATTAAAAGTAAATAAATGAATATTATTCATTCGTATTGTACATTCGTAGTGTACATTCGTAGTGTACATTCTTAGTGTACATTCTTAGTGTACATTCGTAGTGTACATTCGCAGTGTACATTCGTAGTGTACATTCTTAGTGTACATTCTTAGTGTACATTCTTAGTGTACATTCGTAGTGTACATTCGCAGTGTACATTCGCAGTGTACATTCTTAGTGTACATTCGTAGTGTACATTCGCAGTGTATATTCGCAGTGTACATTCTTAGTGTACATTCTTAGTGTACATTCGTAGTGTACATTCGTAGTGTACATTCTTAGTGTACATAATTAGTGTACATTCTTAGTGTACATTAGTAGTGTACATTCTTAGTGTACATTCGTAGTGTACATTCTTAGTGTTCATTAGTAGTGTACATTCGTAGTGTACATTCTTAGTGTAAAGTCTTAGTGTACATTCGCAGTGTACATTAGTAGTGTACATTCGTAGTGTGCATTCGTAGTGTACATTCTTAGTGTACATTCTTAGTGTGCATTCTTAGTGTACATTCGTAGTGTACATTATTAGTGTACATTAGTAGTGTACATTCGTAGTGTACATTCTTAGTGTACATTCTTAGTGTACATTCTTAGTGTACATTCTTAGTGTACATTAGTAGTGTACATTCTTAGTGTACATTAGTAGTGTACATTCTTAGTGTACATTCGCAGTGTACATTAGTAGTGTACATTCGTAGTGTACATTCATAGTGTACATTCGCAGTGTACATTAGTAGTGTACATTCGTAGTGTACATTCTTAGTGTACATTCATAGTGTACATTCTTAGTTTACATTAGTAGTGTACATTCTTAGTGTACATTCTTAGTGTACATTCGCAGTGTACATTCGTAGTGTACATTCTTAGTGTACATTCTTAGTGTACATTCTTAGTGTACATTCGCAGTGTACATTCATAGTGTACATTCTTAGTGTACATTCATAGTGTACATTCTTAGTGTACATTCATAGTGTACATTCGCAGTGTACATTCATAGTGTACATTCTTAGTGTACATTAGTAGTGTACATTCGTACATTCGCAGTGTACATTCTTAGTGTACATTAGTAGTGTACATTCATAGTGTACATTCGCAGTGTATATTCGCAGTGTACATTCATAGTGTACATTCGTACATTCATAGTGTACATTCATAGTGTACATTCGTACATTCACAGTGTACATTCTTAGTGTACATTCATACATTCGCAGTGTACATTCATAGTGTACATTCATAGTGTACATTCATAGTGTACATTCGCAGTGTACATTCATAGTGTACATTCATAGTGTACATTAGCAGTGTACATTCTTAGTGTACATTCATACATTCTTAGTGTACATTCATACATTCTTAGTGTACATTCGTACATTAATAGTGTACATTCACAGTGTACATTCTTAGTGTACATTCATACATTCGCAGTGTATATTCTTAGTGTACATTCATAGTGTACATTCATAGTTTACATTCGTACATTCTTAGTGTACATTATTAGTGTACATTCTTAGTGTACATTAGTAGTGTACATTCATAGTGTACATTCGCAGTGTACATTCATAGTGTACATTCGTACATTCATAGTGTACATTCTTAGTGTACATTCACAGTGTACATTCATAGTGTACATTCGTACATTCATAGTGTACATTCATAGTGTACATTCATAGTGTACATTCGTACATTCACAGTGTACATTCTTAGTGTACATTCATACATTCGCAGTGTACATTCATAGTGTACATTAATAGTGTACATTCATAGTGTACATTCGCAGTGTACATTCATAGTGTACATTCATAGTGTACATTAGCAGTGTACATTCTTAGTGTACATTCATACATTCTTAGTGTACATTCATACATTCTTAGTGTACATTCGTACATTCATAGTGTACATTCACAGTGTACATTCTTAGTGTACATTCATACATTCGCAGTGTATATTCTTAGTGTACATTCATAGTGTACATTCATAGTGTACATTCGTACATTCGCAGTGTACATTCGTACATTCGCAGTGTACATTCGTAGTGTACATTAGTAGTGTACATTCGTACATTCGCAGTGTACATTCGTACATTCGCAGTGTACATTCGTAGTGTACATTAGTAGTGTACATTCGTAGTGTACATTCTTAGTGTACATTAGTAGTGTACATTCTTAGTGTACATTCTTAGTGTTCATTCGCAGTGTACATTCGCAGTGTACATTCTTAGTGTACATTCGTAGTGTACATTCTTAGTGTACATTCTTAGTGTACATTCATAGTGTACATTCGCAGTGTACATTCATAGTGTACATTCTTAGTGTACATTCATAGTGTACATTAGTAGTGTACATTCGTAGTGTACATTCTTAGTGTACATTCTTAGTGTACATTCGCAGTGTACATTCTTAGTGTACATTCGTACATTCTTAGTGTACATTCGTAGTGTACATTCGCAGTGTACATTCATAGTGTACATTCGTACATTCATAGTGTACATTCATAGTGTACATTCATAGTGTACATTCGTACATTCACAGTGTACATTCTTAGTGTACATTCATACATTCGCAGTGTACATTCATAGTGTACATTCATAGTGTACATTCATAGTGTACATTCGCAGTGTACATTCATAGTGTACATTCATAGTGTACATTAGCAGTGTACATTCTTAGTGTACATTCATACATTCTTAGTGTACATTCATACATTCTTAGTGTACATTCGTACATTCATAGTGTACATTCACAGTGTACATTCTTAGTGTACATTCATACATTCGCAGTGTACATTCTTAGTGTACATTCATAGTGTACATTCATAGTGTACATTCGTACATTCGCAGTGTACATTCGTACATTCGCAGTGTACATTCGTAGTGTACATTAGTAGTGTACATTCGTACATTCTTAGTGTACATTAGTAGTGTACATTCTTAGTGTACATTAGTAGTGTACATTCGTACATTAGCAGTGTACATTCATAGTGTACATTCATAGTGTACATTCATAGTGTACATACGTACATTAGTAGTGTACATTCATAGTGTACATTCGCAGTGTACATACGTACATTCGCAGTGTACATTCATAGTGTACATTCATAGTGTACATTCATAGTGTACATTCATAGTGTACATTCATAGTGTACATTCATAGTGTACATTCATAGTGTACATTCATAGTGTACATTCATAGTGTACATTCGCAGTGTACATTCGCAGTGTACATTCGCAGTGTACATTCGCAGTGTACATTCGCAGTGTACATTCATAGTGTACATTCATAGTGTACATTCATAGTGTACATTCATAGTGTACATTCATAGTGTACATTCATAGTGTACATTAGTAGTGTACATTCGTACATTCATAGTGTATATTCTTAGTGTACATTCTTAGTGTACATTAGTAGTGTACATTAGTAGTGTACATTCTTAGTGTACATTCTTAGTGTACATTCTTAGTGTACATTCGTAGTGTACATTCTTAGTGTACATTCTTAGTGTACATTCATAGTGTACATTCATAGTGTACATTCATAGTGTACATTCTTAGTGTACATCATCGGTACGTAGGGCCGTATACGACGTAGCCGTCGTGCGTTTGATATTAATTCGTTACGATCTGAGAGTATTATGTAATCTCGGAGTAATGAATTAGTACGCATGCGCGAGAGTTACGTAATAGGTCGGGCAGGGGTGACTCATCGATATGACTCATCGAGCTATGTTGCGCAACTAGCGAATATACTTGCGCTATAGAGCATTAGTTTGTTTACGTATACGCATATCGTACATTAATTAGTATATATATATATATATATATATATATATATAATATAAATATGACTTAAATAATGAGTTATGTAATATGTTCTGTTATCACGTGATATACCGTGTCACCAGTTTATTATTATAACTTCCGATTCAGAAGTGACCACTCTCTTTCAAAGTAGACACATATTTAGTATAACTCGAAGGCATCCACTCTTGAGCCACTGTTGATATAAGCGTTACTAACATATTATATCTAGGCGTTCTATCCGAGGTAGCACTGTGTTTAACGATGTACTTTAGTAACACTATACTATAGTTCGGAATGCATAAACCAAGGCGTTTTGTTATTAAATGTAAACCCAATGTTAATTTGTGTACCATGTCGATTTGGGTATAAATTCATATATATTTGTTCTTCCATATTTTTGTTTACCTAATAAACTATATATTATTATTATTATATTCAGTCATATAGTAACACCAAAGCCATTGGACTTTGATAGCACTATGTTACTAATTAATAGGGGCGCTGCAACAGAGGGGATGGGGGATATGCCCCCCCACTTTAAAATATAGGGTGAAATCCTATAGGATACACCATATAACATATATGTATTGGTCGCCCCTCACTTTTAACACAACATTAATTTTGATTGGTTGGTCCCCACTACATACAAAATCGTTCCAGCGCCCCTACTAATTAATAGTGGCTCTTCCATAGATTAACGTTACTATTCAGTAGGTTGTATTGATATACACATGCTTAGTTCATATGAAGGTTATTCTGCGCATGAGCCTGGAGAAAGTTGTTATTACGTAATATCTATAAATGTTGTTTTCGATATTTATTAATCGTAGGTATGAGATTAAGTTAAATAATGTTGTTTATGTAAAATGTGTTTATACGCTTGCATAAGTGGGTCGGATAACATCATTGCACAGTTACTCTTCGTTGTCGACGTTGCGATACCATTATTGCTCTGAACTTATGATTTCACACACCAAGTTAGCTATATATTAGTATATAGGTTAACTAAAGTTAACCTATATACTAATATCTATACTAATATACTAATATATATATATATATATATATATTAACACATATTGAACGATCTAACTAGAATAGATCATTCTCGGCATGTCGTCAACAATGGAGAAACTTGAGCCTTTCGGCTTGTTATACACATTAACTTAATGTCATTAAGTGAATATTAAGTAATCATTAATAATTAGTTAAATCAATTATAACCTACCCCCACTCTATACAATTATAGAAATATTAAATTAACAAATACACAGATACTATATATACTTATTACATAACATCTATTGTATGTATATATATACACATACACACATATACACACACATATATATAAAACATACGAGTATTTATGAGTTATATAATGCCCGTAAACACTGAAATTTCCTGACTAAAACCATTAAGTAGTTTACTATGTATTTACTTCTGAAAGTAAACAATACATAGAAAGATTTATGTAGATAATATATAGACAATAGACAGATTATAGACAGATAAAAGACAGATAATAGACAGATAAATGACAGATAAAAAGTTCATTGTTCTACTGACACTTAATAATAATCAATAAGTACAGAAAATAAAATTGTCCGACACACAAAAAATAAATATAAGAATTTTTTCCACTGAATACATCCTATAGGAACATTTGCCATAGATACTATAGTAGTTATATATAACAGCCTAATACACCAGCATGCAGATAGTATTATACGGGTTCACATCATATCCGCACCAATCAAATAGATCTTAAAATAATTTTTAAAAAGTGATTTTATACAATTGTGCATATTAAATTATCGGATCTCGTTACAAATTAGATGCTTTTAATTAGAGAGCGGATTATAAGGGACATTATATCCATTTATATGGTTAAAAGTACACATTTAATCAAAGTATATATATATATATATATATACAAAAACTATTATATATAAAAACTATTACGGCCAATATATAACTTGGCATATGATATACATGGATGCGATGTAAAATATATATAAATATTTATATAACCGATATTTTGTAATTTATTTAATTTTTATATATTATCGTGTTGCCATATCATCGATCCGAGGATTCCATTCAACATGTATCGTATGGACACTACTACACGCATGCATATTATATATAACACGTATATCAATATATATATATATATATATATATATATATATATTTATATGTATATATAATCTATTTAGTATACGAAATTACTGAGATAATAACAGTTGATAACGAGATAGAGATGTTCAGTGGCGTTAGAGTGGTGTGTACTGGACCAGTCTAACGCAATAATAACTCACCATCGTCATTATCATCATCGACATCATAGTCATACTATACGTGAGTGTATGTGTGCTATAGATATCAGTATATACGATATTATCATAACTACGTCAGCGATGGTAACTGCTTAATGCAATAGAAATGATAATTATATCATGCCAGCCTCCTTCCATCTCCCTCTTCCTCTTTCTTTCATGATCGCTATTCACTATATATCTCTCTTATTATACTCTATCGTTATATATTTGAATGTAGTTGTTCTTTTAGTTACCCCTACCGTTACTCTACCGTTACTCTACCGTTACCCCTACCGTTACTATACCGTTACTCTACCACGTGGTATACTTTGCGATAGTTATTAGCTATAGCTAACGATGTACCATTAAATATGTTATATTTATATCAACAATATGTTATGAAATATCGTGATATTAGTATATATTTAAAAGTATTCTGATAATATATAATTTCTTTATTTATTCTGAAAATTCTTTATATATATATATATATATATATATATATTTATTAATATACAAAAATACTATATACATAATAGAAATACATATATACAAATAACGAAAGAATAGTACTAACAAACTATTTATATGGTAAACATCACTTCTCTATATACATACTTCGCTATAACGAAGCTTCCATAGAACGACGCGCGGAGAATACTACATGTAGTAGTGGCCGAAGCCTATCGTGATATCGTTGACGTAAATTCCTATCACACATCGATATCTGCGAAGGACAATAACGGCATATAACGGGACATGTCATTGATGACCCCCGGGGAATACTAATCTATGAACAAATAGCTTCTTTGAATCACATACGTATACTCTAATATGAGATATATATATATATATATATATATATATATATATATATATATTCATATACTATTGATATTGATTTACTATTATTCATAATAATATATATATATATATATATATATATATATATATATATATATGTGTGTAATCATATTCAGTTGTAGGATACTAAAGAAGTAATATAAATATATCAATCTAATTACTGAGATATTCGTTGTTTTAATAATACATATTTACCTAAATAAATAGTCTAATTAATATATATATATATATATATATATATATATATATATATATATATAGAGAGAGAGAGAGGTAGAGAGAGGTAGATATAGAAATAGACGTATATATATAGGTAGAGAGATAGGTATAGAGAGGTATAGAATGCAGATAGATAGAGGTAGAGAGATCTAGAGGTATATAGATAGAGCAAGCGAGAGGTAGATAGATGTAGATATATATAGTGATAGGTAGAGATAGAGAACAATGTAGATAGAGGTAGAGAGAGATGTAGAGAAGGCAGGCAGAGAGAGGTATAGAGAGGTAGCGAGAGGTAGGCAGAGGTAGAGAAAGAGGGCCAAATGTTGTTATTACCTGGGAAGTGTAATTAACTATTATGTATTATTCATAAGCTACCCGTTTACGTGCATCATTCAATAACAATTCGCCACTTACCAATAATGTAATAACTATAGAATATACATAAGCTTATGCATGTGTGTGCGTATTTATGTGTGTGTATGTGTGCGTGTGTGTGTATGTGTGTGAGTGTGTTTGAGTATGCGTGTTAGCATAGTATACTATATATCGCATTCATAGTATAAGCAAAGATCTTGCGAAGCATCCTTCGGAAAATCTTTTGTATAAGCTACTTCCTTTCTTTAAATATCGCATTACACTTTTATTTTAACGTATTCGTCTGCTAATTAATTATAAAACGTTAACCTTTAACCTCTATAACCGCGTTAACCTCTAACCTCTATAACCGCGTTAACCTACCTTATACGTGGTTACTATATTTTATATGCGTGACGTGTGTTTGTGATTATTTTATGTAGTACACTTTTAATTGTCTTTAATTTAAATATACATGAATGTACACATGTATAATACATGCATGTATTATAATATTTAATATTATAATCAATATTTAAATATGAATTTTAACTCTATAGCTAACTTATAATTAACCTTATAAGCTAACTTATAAGTAAAATATAATAGAATATTAATAATTATAATTGAAATATATATATAAAATAGTATAGTAAACTTACAATTACACTAATTTATAATGTGTTTATATTTACATGTTTATAGAAAATATAACTATGCTTTTACTTTTCCTAAATAGAAAACAAAGTTATTTCAAAGCTAGAAATCATGTCCCAGAGGATATCGCCAGTAACCTAACTATTGTGTTTGCAATATAGTATAAGTATTATATCCCAAGAAATGTTCGATTAGTCACATATACATATCTGAAATTATTAATCAGAATAAAAAGTAATAGCAAATGGGAAGTCTACTTAAATATTAAGAGTAGGTTAATGCTGAGGCGAAGCTTGCGAATAATCGCCACTATTTGCGAACAATAATCGCAATGTTAGGTAGATCACACGTGCTAGATATTTGCGAATAATCGTGAATGCAGATTTGTTAGCGAATATTCTCACACATATTCGCGATTGTGGCCTCCGCTCAATATATTACCATTATCATATTTCCATAACTTTATATATCACTTTCGAACAACCTATATAACATTGAATTTGTGTGTATATTACGTAGTATTATTATAGTATACTACAACTACTACTACTACTACTACTACTACTAGAATATAATTTATACTATTAACAGTAATATAAAAGTATCTCTATATGTATACATTTATATTTTAAGACCAATTTTATAAAATTAATGAATGGTGCGGACGATGCTCGGGTATACCAACGACGCGGGTCCCACGTGCTACTGCTCGTGTGTCTGACCGCCTTGAGGGGGACGCTTGACGCTTGACTTGAACAAATCAGTCAAAATAACAAATAATTGTTGTTGTTGATACATGTATTAAAGTATATATTTATTTATAACATATCCACATATTACATCATAAAACGATCAATAAGGCATACGAATCAAACGTTTACAATTCTTTTAAATTTAAACTTAAAGGGGTTTCACATAAACTCGAACGCAATTATTAACACTACATCCACATCCACATCCACATCCACATCCACATCCATAGGCTATACTTAACACTCGCGTCACGTGACTACAGTATCGGTGATTACGTATAGGTAATTTATTCGCTGTTTACGTTATAAGTTATAATCTACTATAGTACTACTACATACTATGCATAGTATACATAGATAATAATCGATTTATTATAGCATACCATACATATATCATACTAATATGTATATAGGTATATTACTAAATATATATATATATATATATATATATACTGGTATATAATAATATCGCTTCGCTATATCGATATGTGATTAGGCAGTATTTCACTAAAGTATATAGGTGATTTAGAATATCGAAGAGGTAGAGTATTTAAGGGTTAAGGGTTCAGATTTAAAATTATTTTTTTAATGACAATTTTGATTTCGGGAGACTTTTTACTATAAAATCAGACATAGTTTTCTTTTTTATTATAATATAATTATAAATGTATGTATTATTAACATTCTCCAATAAAATATGGTTAATTTTCAGACATATCATAATAATAATAATATTTATTAGAAAAATTATAGTTTTTTTTCTGTTAGTTTTATAGTTTATATATAGTAATGTAATTTTTCCTCCTAAATTACTTCAAAATAATAATTATATTATATATATTGTTGACATCCGTTTTTCAGTTATTCTCACCCATCAGACATATATTATATATCACCATACAGTATATATATATATATATATATATATATATATATATATATATATATATATATATTATTATTATTATTAAATAGTTTATTGACTACTAAACATCATATGTTTATCGGCGTCATATAATATAATAATAATGAAGGAAATAACAATTTGAACATACAAAATAAGAATAATAACAATATATACAGTCAACTCCCGATAAGTCGGACAATGGACTCGCAAGGGACAATTCTGACAATTTATAAAAAGTCCGACTTATCCAGTATAAAAATCATAAAAATGACTATAATATGTGTCCGACTTATAGAAAAGTCCGACTTATTCAATCCAACTTATCCGACTTATCCGATTAATTTAAAATGGAACTAGATACAAATACAACCAAACCAACTAAATTTGTACGACTTATCCGTAGTCCGACTAACCGAGAGTTGACTGTGTATATATATATATATATATATATATATATATATATATATATGTATATATTTATATATAGAGTATTATTATTATTATTATTATACTATACTATTATTATTAATACCTATTAATAATTATTATTTGTTATAATAGTAAACTCAATATGCATGAATGATTAACATATGTTATAATATACATTATATATTATACCATTCTTTGTTTAAAGTCAATGTGTTATTGTTTTATTTGTATACATTTCATATACATATACACATTATATTTTTATGTCCATTTATTACTAATCAGATATATTAATTTATTAAATTATTTTTTAATATCTTTATTATTTTCTTATAATTAATAAATTTAGTTATATAAAAATATATAATTATATTAATTATTTAATTTTGTAAATATTTATAAATAATCTGCTGAATTTTTCTAATTAAACCAAATATTAATTTGATGATAATGATGATGATGATGATGATGATGCTATCGATTAGACAATATAATAGAGTGTGTTAATATAATTATTCTGGAATGTGTACCTTGATCAATATAGTCAATTAACCTTAACGAGATTACCTTAAGATCTGATTGGACGAATTAATGAACTCGAGAATAGTGAAAAGTACGAATAAATAAACTATGATAATACATATGTGTGATAAGATAATACAAAGAACATACTAGAATACAATAAATAATTATAAATAGGCAATATAATAAAAGGAAAATAATTTGAAATATAGGCTTACATGTAATAAATATTATAAATTATTATATATTATATAATACAATAATAATAATAATACAACTTGTTTATAATATAAATGATAAATATATATATAGAGTATCCGAAAATGAAAGTATCGGCTATGCATTACAATTATTGGTATTATTTACATAATTAATATTTAGAATAATAATATTATGGTGTAATTGTTAATAGTGTTATAATCTACAAGCTAACGTTGTCTAACTAATAATATATTATCCATGAACATATTCATATTTAATAGGATTTACGAATACTTCATTTTTAATAATCTAAAGATATTCAATGAAACTCCGTATATGTTAACTATTTACACCACTTTTAGTATTTCGATCTTTAGAGAACCAAGGAATATCTATAATTTAGTTTATTTAATAATCGACGAAAATCGATCTATAGTATAGATATATCTTAAAAGTCGAATATATTGATATTATTATTTTATATTTGCGATTTACTTTCACACGAAGTCTCGTGTAAAGTTTTATTTATAACAATATGGATCTAATGTCACTTCGGAGCCACTCTATGTCATGGCATCCATGGTTTTAATGACATCCAATAATTTTGTATACATATTGTATACAATTCTAAATATTATTGTAAGGCTGTTTTATTAGTCTGGACAGTGTCTGGTGGATATGATATGAACCAGTTCCTTTTTTAAGTATTTGAAAATGGGGTAAATACCAAAAATAAATAATTTATTTTTAATTTTATAAGAAAAACAAACTCACATAATACATATCCTGATTTATACTAAATAAATAACCTTGTAACCTTGTAACCAATTTGTTTAGACACTGCGATCAACATCAGTAATGAGTTTTCGGCGGTGTTTAATTATGATAAGCTATATTAAATAAATGTGTTTTCAATTTGACTTTTAAGGTGTGGTCAGAAACTATAGATCTAATTGAGTGAGGTAGGGAATTCCATAGTGTAGGTGATATTATAGAAAAAGAATATTCCTGTTTTTTATTAAGTGATAAAGTTATTGGTATATTTAGTTTGTATTTATGTATTGTTCGTGAGGGTCGGGATGACTTTTAGTTCGTAAGTAGTTCAGTAAGATAGTCAGGTTTATTATTATGGGTGGCATGGTGGGTCAGTAGGAGTAATTTGTATTGTATGCGGTAAGGGATGGGTAGCCAGTGAATGGATTTCATATAAGGTGTGATATGTTGTCTTGAGTATTTTTGTATCCTGAAAATGGTTTTGATGGCTCAATATTGTAATTTAGTGATCATTTTGATAGTATGTGCTGGGAGTGAATTTAAAGTAATTTAGTAGAGTTACAGTAGTCAAGTCGGGGCAGTATTAAGGAAGTAACTAGTAGTTTGGCATGTTCAGTAGTTATAGAAGGTCTAATAAGTCGGATCGTATGTAAGGTGTAATTAATGGACTTCGATATATTAGTTATATGTGGTAGATAAGACAGCTTTTGGTCAAGTGTGAGGCCGAGGTTTTTAGCTTGGTTAGAGTATTCTATAATGTGATTATTAATAATAATAGGTGGTATGGAATAATGTCCTGGGGATGTATTTATTAATAAAGCTTTTGTTTTAAGGCTATTCAATAGTAGGGAGTTATTTGAAAGCCATTTACTAATGTCATTAATGCATTTATTTATAGTATTTATGTTATTGATTGGGTCAGGTAAATTACAGTATAGCTGTAAGTCATCCGCATATGAGTGAAAGTGTATATCGGGGTATTCGTCAAGTAAGTAAAGTAAAGGGGAAATATATATATTAAAGAGAAGTGGACCTAAAACAGAACCTTGGGGCACACCATTAGTTGTGTGGCGGGGTTCTGTTATGGCGTTATCTATACATATAGAAAAGGATCTGTTAATTAGGTAGGATGTAAACCAACTAAGGACAGAATCTTTAATACCAATGTTCTCTAATCTTCGAATAAGAATATTATGGTCTAACGTATCGAAAGCCGACGACAAGTCAAGTAGAATCAGTATGGTGGGAGTATTTTTTGGAAATAGTAGTATATTGTTTAAAGTATGGAGTAGTGAAGTTTCAGTGCTCTTGTCCGTTGTATAAGCACTTTGTAATTTATGCAGTACGTTATTTTTATTGATATATGTTCTAAGTTGTTTAGCAATTATTCTTTCAATTGTCTTAGATATGAAAGAAAGGTTAGATATGGGACGATAATTAGAAAGAGTTGACCTATCAATGGACTGGTTTTTAGGGATGGGAATTACATGGGCATATTTCATGTGGGATGGGAAGATACCTGCAGTTAGTGAGCGATCGATAATATTTTCGTAGAATGGAGAAAGAAGGGATGAAAGAGAATGTAATAAACATAATGGAATTGGGTCTAGTTTACATGTAGATTTAACTGTTAATAAAATATTATTGATATTGATAATGGTTGGTAATGAAAAAGTGGAAAATGAGTATATTGGGCTTGATATTGGTGGGATGCAGGGTCGAGGGAGAGTATTTATAATTGATGATGTTTTTATGTAAAAGTAAGAGTCAAAGTTAGTCGCATTAGTTAAAGGGGAGTTATCAGGCAGTATTCGTTTTGTCAGTTTTCCTAGTAGTGTTGACGATATTCTAAATAATTTCTTAGTATCTTTTCCAGCTGATTTAATTTGATCTATGTAATATTTATTTTTAGCAGTTTTTATTAATTTTCTATAATTAGAAAGTGAATGTTTAAAAATATTTAAATCATTTGAGCTTTTGGATTTTCGCCAATTCCTTTCTTTAATTCTAAGTGAGCGTTTTGCTGTGTGTAACGAATTATTGAACCATAACGTATTATGTCGAGCTGTATAAGTTTTAGTGATAATAGGGGCATGTTTATCTAGGACAAGACTAAGGTTACTATCAAAGCTGTCTTTATGAGATGAATCTGTTATATTGTTGTACAAAATGTTGAAGTCATTTATAAAATTAGCAATATTTATATTATCTAATTTTCTGTAGTGAACTTTCTTGGATGGTCTGATTGGTTTAGGGATATGTAGGGAGCAGCTAACAAGGTGGTGGTCAGTGATTAAACTATGAACATTAGTATTAGAAATTATATTCGAAGATGTGTTAGATATAATTAGGTCTAATATGTTTCCAGATGAATGTGTGGAAGACTTGGCATGTTGTAAGAAATTATGACAATTTATGATATTAATAAATTTATTTGAATTATGTGAGTTTGGTAAAATTGGTATATTGAAATCACCAAGTAGTATACTGTTGGTGGAGATCATAGACAATAGGTTGTCAATTTCATCGATGAAGTAAGGAATTGCATTATTAGGAGGTCTATAAATTGTTATAATTGTAAGTGGTTGTGATTTAGGAGGGTGAAAGGTACATGAGAAGGCTTATGAATTACCAAGTGATAGGTCACTTGATGGTATTAGTTTCAAGGCATTTGAATATAGCACACCGACACCGCCACCATAGTGTGGGCCGGGGCGTGGTATATGAATAAAGTTAGTAGTAGGGGTATTAAGGGATGCAATTATGGGTAGATCCTTGATAGAAAGCCAAGTTTCTGTTATACATAAAATATCTATCTCAGTATCATGACATATAATTAAAATAATATCTACTTTATTACTAATGGAACAAGCGTCAAGTGTTGCTACCTTTAGTAATGGAGAAGAAGATAAACGTTTAGTTGAGGGTAATACTATTGGTGATGAAGATATATATGACGGTATACATAGGATTATTATATAATTTATTATGAATAAATACAATTCTATGTGTGGGCTATTTCTAAAGTAAGGGAGAACAAAATACCCCTTAAAAGGAACCGGCTCGAACAATCTTCACAATGTCCGCGTATGTTATATATATAGATATTCTGATATTAGATAACCATTCATTCATCAGTAGTATATTCAGTATTTCCCGTAGTGATGTAATCTAACAACAATATATCTAGGATTACGTCATCGCTGTACGATATCTACTAGGTATGTGATCACCTACGTGATATATGTATGGCATTAAATACTGTAATAATGTCAATAAAAGAGTGGGTATTAATAAATAGAATTAATGTCAATAAAAACATATCATTTAACAGTGTATATATACGTGTATTTATTATCCATTATCGACATCTACCTATTCGTCCAGATACCTGTTAAAGCCAAGTAGCATACTATCATATATTGGTATTTTACTAGCAACCCTAACAGTATAGTATAAGCATAGATTTATAGTTTACCTAGATTGGTAGTCACCTGTTTTTTCTTCAACATACATAGTGCCTCGATTTAGGTATTTTAAGATGGCCGACCATCACATATAAAGTATTATTTAATCAAATTAAATGTTGCAATTTATTGCAGTATAATATATAATATAAATAAATATAAATATTTATTTTGATATAATTGAAACACGCTTTATTTATTTTATTTTATTTTAAAATATTTTATTGACTACAAAATCACTTGGTGGTTATGGGCGTCATGAGAAGGAAACAAAAATAAAATAAATAAAGTACAATAAAAATAAAGGAAAAGGGAGGGTATGTTACAATGTTAATAGGTGCGTGGAGAGTTTACATTTAAATAGTGACAAGGATTTCAAACACCTAATGTCATATGGTAGAGAATTCCAGTATTTTGGAGCTACCACTGAGAAAGCAGATTCAGAGTGAGCAGAGATAGTCGAGCGTTGCACAATTTTCATCGTGTGACATTTCCTGCTAGCTCGACTAAGGGTATGCATACTGATCAAGTCAGCTAGGTACTCGGGAGATCTAAGATGTATCACCTTATGGGTGATGCATTTGTACATGTTACATGTACATGTACACTTATACATGATGAGTAGTCTGTACCTGCAGATATATCTAAACTTAAGCCAGCCGAGTGATCGCATTAGAGTCGATATTGATACTATTGAAGAGAACTTCAGTTTATATAGGGTGCGTATAGCACATCGTTGTATCTTCTCAAGTTTAAGCTTAAGCTTTAGGGGTAGATTGCATAGAAGTGAGCAGCAGTATATGAGTCTACTGAAGACTAGCGAGTGTATTAGACTTTTAGTCATTGAAAAAGTCAATTTATTACGTGATTTTCTAATATTGTAAAGAAAATAGTTGGCATTGCGAATCATTATAGATATGTGGTCAGAGTAATCTAGGTGGGAGTTGATGGTTAAACCAAGAGTTGTTATGGATTGTGATGTAGGGAGGGCTAGTAGAAAGGGGTTATAAGCGTATATAGAAAAAAAATCAAATGTATTTAAAAATAAATATTATATGTTTAAATATTTGTTATTAAATGCATGTTTAATATGATGGTCGGCCATCTTAAGTTACCTAAATCGAAGCGCTATGTATGTTGAAGAAGTTTACATTAGCGAGATATAACGATACAGATCTAGGTCAAATACAAATCTATGGGTATAAAGGTATGATTGTATATACGTTTAAAACTATAGTGTTAACATATAGGTTAACATCACGATTATTAATTTATAAACTATGTAAGCAAATACATAGTCGAAATATTTAATCGAAAGCATAAAGTATAACTATTTGTTAACGATAACATACGTTATAGAAATAAACAAAGAATAATACGAAATTAAAAAATTTAAGAAATAATAACGTTTGTGTCGATGTAGTTGTATTTGTGTGATTTGTATTAATATTTTCATCACTATATCTCATAGATCAACATTGACAGTATACTATAGTTGATAATGGTACAGTATACTATACAGTACAACTATAGTTGTCCTCCATACTATATATATATATAAGGCAATTAGAATATGACCTATTCTACCATATTAATGTACAAGTAAATACTGAGCTATTATAATAAACCGGTATATATATACCATCTTTATGTACCATTTAAAACGAGATATAGTATATTTTAACAAGGACTAGTGAACCATTTATAAATGAGATAATGTCCAATTTTAAAATCAATATTATGTACCATTTTAAAATTTGGAAATATTAAATTTATTTTATATATTAATTAATAAACTATTATAATTATATAAAAATATAATTAGTTTACGAATGAAATAAGATAATTTTCTTTTTTATATTTTTATATTTAAATTTATAAAATTATCGTGAAAATGTGTACTATTAAATTCTATGAAAATTAAATTATTTATACAATACATAGTATATATTTTGATAGGTATTTTAAAAATATGATAATACAATATATTATAATAAACATATATAAACATCTATAGTATTATATATTATTATTATTATTATTATATATATATATATATATATATATATATATATATAATATTTCGTTATTTAATCATTTTCGCATATATGCTTGATACATGAAATATACACATTAGTATGCATACCATGGTATTAAATATATGGAATATAATAGTAATATATTATTAGAATAATAGTTATTTAAATAAATTTGATTATGATAATCAAAATCACATATATATTTATATATGTGTGTGTATACACATATAGGCCTATATACCTATATGGTACCCTACAGATTCTTCTAACGAAATAAAGAACACGCACGAAATAGTGTAATCTAATTATGTAATCTAATCTAATCTTAATTTAGTGTAACCTAATGATGTAATCTAATGATGTAATCTAATCGTGTAATTATGGTATACGATTACATTGACCGATTACACGATGTTTTCTATACTATTACTGTATTTTTATTAACACATACTAGTAATCCAGATAATGGATATGAATACGATCGTTTGTTATCGTATACATTATTACATATGATATCAATTAAATACACAATATACCTATAGATTTTTACACATCAGATTTTTATTTTAACAATTTATTTTTTATTTTATTATAAGAGCTAATAATTTAACGACTGTCATTTTATAATAAAAAAATCGATATATAAATACATATATACCATTGTTTTAATAAATATGACAATTTATACATATATTATAATTGATTATATATACGATTTGTATTTTGTAAACTAGAAATATTTTATAATTTTTAAATGCACATATATATAATAATATATTACATCAAGTTTATACAATATATTTGTAATACGGTGATTATTTGTGATATTATATTTAAGTTCAATTGCGGATCTTATAATTAGGTAGTTTTGTAAAGCTATTTTTCTGATTTATTTACCATGGTAGTTATTCCACTAATATTCACTATTCACTATATTCACCTAATGCAGTAATTTGTTGTACTAATTTAATAAGAAAAAACAAATGATTTTATTAACGTAGTATTTGAATTTATTGTTGTTATTGTTATTTTTATTTGGTGGAGTCCTTTCATCCCATCCAGGAACTTAGATAAGTTTTTCACTTATAACCATATATGGACCTACTGTCCCTTCGAAGCCGCTCTCATGTTAAGGAATCCATGATTTTAACGAGAGCCGATCATTTATTTATACACAATTATATAATATCACTTCTAAATAATATGTTAAGACCCATTTTATAAAATTAATTAATGGTCCGGACGAGGGTCG
>OZ025243.1:3412960-3427960 GCA_964019155.1 Osedax fenrisi
ATATAATTCGCCATGTTAAACGATAGGAGAAATAGGCAATGAGTATTATTATGTAATATGGTTAAATTTCTTATCTATAGTAGCTAATGACCTAACTTGTTTTCTATATATAGCTAATAAATAAGGCTTTATATGCAATAAAACAAAATTCTATATAAATATATACAAGTAGATTATAAATTTATGTTAATATATATATATATCACATATAATTATAAATCATTAGATATTATTCTAAATAATGTCATATATATATGACATTATTTATATATATATTATATTTTTATAAATGTATACATTTTATTTTATTCTTTTTAATCTATAGATTAATCTATATATAGTTTCTAGATGTACCTACTATAGTAAGTATATATATATATATATATATATATATATATATATATATAACATATATATTATATATGTACCTACTATAGTAGGTATTTAGAGGTACCTACTATAGTAGTTATCTATAGGTGCCTAATAATACTATAGTGAATACAATAATATTAATAAAGTATTTTAAATAAAAAATAGTATATGCTATTATTCATTTAGTATACAGTGTATACAGTATATACCACACACCTACACTGTGGGGCCCATATTGATAGGTCCCTATATAACTGTACATACTCATACATGAACAATACATTCGTAATTATTATTCATATACTCCAGTTAGTACGTAGTTAACTCCTACCATGGTAGCAGTTAACCTATAATACTAACGATCTGCAGGTCGCTAGTATAGTAGGTTAACTACTACGCTAGATCTCTAATGTAGTAGTTGACTTCTACTATAGTAGATACCCTCTGCTATAGTATACTATAGGTGACCTACACCTATAGGTAACCTCTGTTATAGTAGGTGATCTCAGCTATAGTAGATACCCTCTGCTATAGTAGGTGACCTCTGCTATAGTAGGTAACCTATGTTATAGTAGGTGAACTCTGCTATAGTAGGTGAACTCTGCTATAGTAGGTGACCTCAGCTATAGTAGGTGACCTATACTATAGTAGGTGACCTCAGCTATAGTAGGTGACCTCAGATATAGTAGATATATCTAGGGTATACCCTCTGCTATAGATAAACATATTTTTAATTAAAAAACACGCCCATGAATAATATATGAAACGGGTGTTAACAAAACTACACAAATAACAATAATGTATACATAATACAATAATGTATACCTATAGGTATAAATATACCTATATGAATACAAATATAATAATATAAATATGCTACTCATTCCGTGCACTTTGTATTTATATATTAAGGTGTATAAATATACCCCCCCATACACACATATATATATATATATACACATACATAAACTTCCTGTGTAACTCAGTTGGATAAGGCATTATGCTTACAAGCAGTAGTGTACGGCCGCTAAGGGTGATCATAGGAACCGAAATTTGTGAAATGTGTAACTATACAAAATGCTCTAGTAAATATCATATAGAGAATAAAACAAAAAGAAAGTTACAAAATGTTGTTACCAAATTTAAATAATTGTTGATATGTCGCCCGCGCGTTTAAGATTAAGTATACAAATTATATATAATTTGTATTGAAAAATATACGATTTTCATTGTTTTTAAAAATATATATAAATATTTGATCATAAATGAATATATTTTGATTTATTACAGTAACCAATTGTTTAACATATAAATATATAATGAAATATTAAAAAAATTAATCTATAACGAAAAAATCCTAGAAATTGCAAGTATTTCCTAGAAAGGCAAACAATTCTTGTTTTTTTTCTAATTAAAATATTTTTAAAATGTAATATATATATATATATATATATACAATATTAATATGATATAAAAACTAAATAAACACTTTATTTACAAAACAAATATTCAGTTTTTCTTAATAATTATTTTTGTGTGCAAAAAATGCCTATTTTTCTTAGAAATGTTGATCAATTATTATTTTATTTAATAAAAATTATATATCGATATTAATTATAAATATATATTACTTACTTTTACAATCGATGCTAAATTTTTATAACAAAATTGACTATTTACACAATATTTATTAAAGATTTTTGTTGTTGGTTATAACTGTTAATGTATTCCAAATATTTTAATTTATAATAAATATTTAAATATAAATTATTATTGAATTTATATATCTAATTTAATTTATATACACTATATTTATTATAGTATAATGTTGTTATATAAAATATTCATTTAATTCACATAATATGTATAAGTAAAATATAGAGAAATATCCGTCCAACCCGCTCAATTGGATCAGAAATACACTTAGATGTGTTTGACACAATTGGTATGTATCTTTCAACAGCTTGAGTATGGCTAGGATATGCGGTAAACTCGAATATAACAATATTGTTCATATTTAGTGATTTTAAATACTCAGTAGTGATATATTTAGCTAAACACTAGTAAGGATTGAATCCAACCAAACAGTATAATTATTTAATAATTCATAATAATGACACTGTTTGGCACAACAGCCTTCATTCTAATAGCTGGGCACCTAATAACTATTAGTATGCAGCATAACATATTTTCACTGTGTAAAACATAATAATTATTTGTAATGACTTCACGGGCATGCTTTGTAAATCGTATATCATTAAGTAACGATGTATTGTGAATCGTGTTGAATATATGGTGGGGTGCATCATTAAATAAGGGTATAAATAGTTCCCAATATCTTAGTCCTCTGGTGTTGAAGGACTCGACCTTAGCTGTAAGTAGGGACGCTGCAACATGGGGGGGGATGGGAGGATATCTACAACCCCCACTTTAAAATCTAGGTGGACCTCCTATGTATTGGTCCCCCCTATTTTTACCACAGAATTTATTTTTATTGGTTGGTCCCCCCTACATACACACCATCGTTCCAGCGCCCCTAGTTGTAGGTTCTCACGATTACATTTCATTGAAATATTGCACTCGCAAGAGCATATATACCAAATAAATATTACATTTCTCAACGTGTCTATTTATATATTCTTAAACATTTTGTTTCGTTTGGATTTTTAATAGATTCTCGGCGACCTCAAATATAGCTTTACATTTTTATGTATAGAATAATCCGTAATTGTGGGTATTGAGGCATTGTTCCATATATCAAGTAATTGTAGTACATTAAGGTGTATTGATTAATTTTTAGATATCCGACGGTTTTTTACTTTTCTACTTTTATAATGGTTATATATATCAATATAAGTCGGTAATTTAGAGTATGGTAATAAAGATAGATTAAAACATGATTGTAATTTCTGTCTGGTTCTTAGACTCATAACTCTTGGACTCATAACATAAAATCCGAGAAGTGTATTGTTCTTAGAATTATATATAAGCTACAAACTATCACTATTTTATTTTGTTTTGTGATCACCGGCCGTCGGATATTAGTGTCATATATGGTTATAAATGAAGACTTCATTTAAGTTCCTGAATGGGATGAAAGGACTCTACCAAAATAAAATAACAACAAAAATATATATATATATATTATCGATACACTTACAAATTAATTTTTAAAGAAAAACGTAATCATATACTTTATCTTTATTTATTAATAGAATTATCTAGAATTAATTAATTATAGTTAAGAAATATATATATATATATATATATAAATATAAACTATATAAATATATTATATATATATATTATTTATACACATAATTACTGCATTATCTCAATTACACATATGCTCGAGTATATCTACTCGAATGAATGTGTATCGGATATATCTATATAGGTATACCCAAAGATAAGTAGTATATCTGTGGATTCTATTGATATTAATACTATATATGTATATAGTATATATAGGTTAGATATACGTAGGTCACTATAATCAGGTACGAATCACCAATACGCATGCGCAGCTGTGTAAAGCATGCGCTGTGAATACTGTCAAATGTACAGTGTATAACTCACGATTAATACATTGTATATAGTGTATACATTGTACATTGTACACTGTACAAAGCCTGCATCGCATAGTAACTACACTATGGTGTATGCCTACCGATAACAAGTACTTCACTCTAGTATTTTAACCGTATATTGTACAATGTGTACACTGCACACGTATATACACTGTACAATGTACATGTACAGTACGATATGTACACTATACATCGTACAGTGTACATGTGTGCGTGTTGTACGGTGTATAATCTTACTAGCAGCACAGGTACGCGTGTAGTACTCGACGGGAAGAACACTGCGGCTTACTTTACGACCGCAGGGTAGTAATAACAACCGGCACATAAAACAAGCCTAAGCCGCCGCCGCGATAGACGACGATAGACGACGAGATGACACGAGAAGTCGCGTGATCCGGCGAGATCCGTCGAGATCCGGCGATAGTCGAACGCCGCTAATTGAATTATTTTAATTATTTAATCTTCTTGCCGCGGACGTTTCGCTCGTAAAGAACGTCGTCTTCTCGGCGAGAGAGAGAGCGAGAGAGAGCGAGAGCGAGAGAGAACGCTCTAGATATAGAGACGTAGCGTTGTTTATGTGGCGCGCTCGCTCTCACGTGACAGAGATCACGTGTCACGAGCGACCTTCACGTGACCACACGCGCTCCCCCCCCACCACCGTCGTAGTCACGTGGAATCCTAGCGGCGGCGTTACTAACTACGGGCTACAATTATAGATATGTCGACCTTTGTCACGTGGTTTATTAGGTACTTTCTAGGTTTACAACTCTCGCGCCGCGCGTGTCTCCGTTGTACGACACGCGTGTCGACCAATCAGCATACGGGAATACCTATAGGTATGTGAAGACCTATAGTGTTTCGTGTATAAGGTATTCGCGGTGTATCGTCGCGCGTGCTAGGTACTATAGGGTTATACCATAGGGGTGATTTCTATAAAATGTACACCATTGTTAATAAGATTATTTATTGTATGTGGGTGTGTTGGGTATTCAATTGAAATTTTACCTCAATATATCATATATAATTTATGTAAAATTAATTATGTGTATATAATTATATATATATATATATATTTTTTTATTTATTTAAATCAGACATGAAATACAGAGGTCCATAGAATATAAACGAAAATTAAAAAGAATAAACTAAAAAAAAAAAAAATTAATCTAAGAAACGAAATTTAAAATACTATACAAACAATGAGTTATACCACATGGTAAACAGTGGCGATGGGAACACAATATTATATTCATATAATTGAACAATTAGTGAATTACACGATAATTGTATTCGTTTATATAGCGAATAATATGACTTGCGTAATTTAACAGTTAAATTATTAACATAATCGTTAGAAAACATTAAAGAGGCACTATTTCTACGTCTGTAGTTCATAACAATACGATAAGCATTATTATAAGCTATATTAAGTTTAGCCATGCAATATCTATTTGGTATCCATATGCTACTAAGGTATATATTAGAAACAAATGTTTTAAATAGAATAATTGTTGTATCCTTAGAGCAATGATTAAAGTTATATGATATTGCATAGCTTTGTTTATATAACTTTTTAATATTACTATATATATATCAATATCATCAGATAAGTCCTCTGAAATCCAATGTCCAAGATATCTATATGATTTGACAACTTTTAGAAGTTTATTATCTATATATAATTTCACAGGTTTATGATATGATTTATCAAAATTAATTGGTAAAATAACCGATTTATCAATATTAAACGTTACATGTTTATGGCTAGCAAACTCTTCACAACAACTTATCAACAACTGCAAACCCCCTAGTGATGGTGAAAATAATGCTATATCATCTGCATAACATAGATTATTTATGATATTTCCATTTAAGCAATAACCTGAATGTATTTCATTTAATTTCTTAATCATAGGATTAGTATATAAATTAAATAACAATGGTGAGAGAATTCCACCTTGACGAACACCCCTTGTAACAGGAAAGCTATCCGAAGAATTATTACACCATTTAATATATATTCGTTGGTTTCTATACCAGTAATTTAAAAAATTAATTATGTATAAAGGAATATTATTATCTATTAATCTTTGAAATAAAATGTTATGATTAATTTTATCAAAAGCTTTGGAAGCATCTAAAAATGCTACGAACATATTAGTGTTATTATTATTATAATCTGTTAAATATTGCTTAAGGGCAAACACACACATTTCAGTACCAAGATTTTTGTTAAAGCCAAATTGATTATCCATAGTAATTAATAATGAAGATATTCTATTATGTATGACCTTTTCAATTATCTTACAGATAATATTAGATATACATATAGGCCGATAATTAGTGGAATCATTCGACCTTTTATTTTTATTGTTAACTATAGGTAAAATATAAGATAACATTAGCTTCTTCGGGAAATACGAATGCCGCAACATATTATTAATTAGTAGCATTATTAATTCAATTACAAAACTATTCGCGTGAGAAATATGTTCTATAGATATTCCTTCAGGGCCTATAGCTTTACCCCCTTTAATTGATTTAATTATAGATGAAATTTCAACATAGTTAGTATATTCAATTTCATTAACATTAATAGTATTGTAAGGATAAGGTATATCAGTAGTACTGTTAAATAAATTATTAAAATAATTATACCAGAATTTAGTAATATTAACTATACCATATTCATTTTCAATGTTATTTGGTGCGGAAGAGTTTTTTTTCTTCAGATTGTTTGAAATCACCTTCCAAAAATTATTACGATTTTTAATTAATTTTAAGGCAATCTTATCAGATTCTGATTGATTAGATATCAATTTACTACGTCGCAATTCGTATTTGAAATTTTTTCTCGAATTGACCATATTATCATAGCATATTCCAGCCAAGGGTTTGTTATTACATTTCCAAGTTAAATAGTAAGATCTGGCAATAACATGTTTCTCATGTACATTATTATTCCACTCCATACGTGCATATTTACATTTATTAGCTACTGAATATATATCGTTAGAACAATATACAAGAATACTCAATAAAGAATTATATAAGTAATCCGAATAATTAATATTACTATCAAAAGAATATATATCATTAATTAATTTTCCTAAGTTAAACTTAGTATCAATATTATATTTCAAAATTTGTTTCTTATCAAGTCTATTCCATTGAATTTTTTTATGAATAATACTATTATTATAGCTAATTGAGCTAGGAATAGTATTCTGATTTATGATAAAAACTAATGGATGATAATCTGATAATATAAAGGAGTAATCAATTTTAATATCTAAAATAGATGAATGCATATCAAAATATATATATACATATATAAATATACATATATATATATATATATATATATATATATATGTTAACCAATTTAGTTTTTATTATATTTTCCATATATAAATACAATTGCATACGAGATTTATGTGTATAATTTAACATATTATATTGATTATATTAGTTATAGTATATATATATATATATATATATATATATATATATATATCTAATACATATATATGTAACATACAAATGTAACACAAAACTGATATACAGTAGAGTTATCTATACTGACTATTTAAATATTCTATAATGGATTCTTTAAATGTTTATCTTAAGATTTTGTAAGGAATGATTTAAAGGAGTATTTAATAGATCCAGATAGATCTTTAAACTTTTAGCCAATATATTAATTCAGTAATTATCTTGGTATTATTTAAGCATGTCGTTAAAGAGTATTACATCAATTATACTATTCAGATTATTAAGGAATTATTTATGAATATATTTAAAAATGTTTATAATAGATTGTCTTGGAATTATTTAAAGTTATTTTGGAGATAAGCAATATAATAAAATACATATAACTCATTATTAAATATAGATTTCTAATTATATTATAATATTTAATAAGGGATGCGCAATAATTAAGAAATTAATAACACTTTCCGATATATTCACAACATAGCTATAGTAATATAATGTTAATATTTAAATAAAGTACATTGTGTACAATGTATTTTATTTAAATATAATATTATATTACTATATATACACACTCGTGTAAATAATAAATTAAATAAATTCTTGAAACACCTGCATAAATTACTCCATTTATTCAGTTATGTTTATTATTAATATAGTACATAGTATTATTAAATTACGTGTTACATCTTATATAATTATATATATACTCATATTTCCGTATTCGTATGCGTATAATCATACTATAATTCGGATTATGAATTATTATGAATGCACTGGGATAGCGCACGCGAGAGCGAATAGGTAATTGAATTGCGGTCATAAAAAGTAGCGATAAATTACGTAATGGCTTATAAATAGGTCACGCGTGTGTGTACAAATACGCCACATAGCGGTTATGTTTGTCATTACCGCTACCTTAGAAGCGTAGCGGAGGAGGAGGCGGTGTTAAAGACGCAGACCGGAAGTGAGACGAGAATTTACTACTAGTCTCGAAGCGCGACGTCCGCCATCCGCGGCCACGCCCACTTCGCTTCACTCGGTATCAGAGAAACGCCCGCCACATCTCTAGACGTCCCGACGAGGACCGACATTTTAAACTCGGGACTGGAAAGCGGGTGTTCTATCCGATTTCTTTATAGCCGAGCTGCAGTTGTCGCCGTTCACCTCCGATAGTCGTCGCCAGCGTCGTTACGTCGAAGAGAGACAGGAATACTTAGCGTCCAGTTAACCTCGTTATATCGAAGTCGGAACAGCCCCTCACATTACGACAACCCGGAATATCGTAGTTTCATTGTCCAACTTAATCCCAAGTGCGTATTTCATTATCAAATTGATAACTATATTTAGCCCTATAGGGCTTCAGTAATTATAAGTGACACGTATCAATAACCACTGAATAGGTAAGCATATATAAATATATATATATATATATATATATTTATATATATATATATTTATATGAAATAGATAATTTGGAAAACACTTATATATTATTATATTTCTTGTATACAATTTTATAAAATATTACATTAATTGTAACGTGAATCATATTATATGATGCACATATATATATATATATATATATATATATATATATATAAACTATAATTTATAATGTTGATATATACATCGAATATAGGAGTAAGTTATATTAATATAATACTGAAATAAATTAAAATAGAGTAGAATAGATCATTCAGTATACGGTATATAACAATATATTAAAATGTTAATACTAAAGTTATAAAATAAAGTAGATATGTAGCAAAACTGTAGATAATAATTTAATTTATAATATTGGAATACATGTATAATATATATATATATATATATATATATATATATATATATATTGAACTGCATGTGTGGCTCAGTTGTTTAAGGCAGAGAAGCAGTATGCCACGAGTTCAAGCCTCGTCCGGACCTTTAAAATAGGTCTTAGCATAATATTTAGAAGCGATCTTATATAAGTATGTATACATATATGATCGGCTCCCGTTAAAACATGGATACCTTAACATGAGAGCGGCTTCGAAAGGACATTAGATTCATGTGGTTATAAGTGAATACTTCATCTAAGTTCCTTGATTGTGATGAAAGGACTCCACCAAATAAAATAACACTAATATATATATATATATATATATATATATATATATATTTATAAATATGTATATATATAATTTAGTATATCCCATAGTATATCCCATCCACACACACATATATATATATTCTGAATATTAATATTTATTTACGATACATCTATGATAAAGTATGTAAAAGATTAAAATAAAATATGCAATAGTATACTCTAGTATATAGATTACAATAGTATGATATTGCTTACAGTATTCATACATATATGGCTAATGAATGATTAATAATAAATACAAATAAATATAAAATAATCGATACTTTTATGACGAGTATCATTCTGCGCATGCTCAAGTGAAGGAATAAACCTATTACGTAATCGATAGTTAACCGGAAGAGAAGATAGTTAACCGGAATAGCTCGATCTAAGAACCAGCGCATGCGCAGAATAACAATTCGTTACGTAACACATCGCTAAATATAAACCCTCGCGAGAAAGTGTGGACAATACCTACGTATTGGGTAACTTACATTAGTAATGATGTTAAATCGCTGACAACCGTATATATGATATATATTTAATCATGTAACAACTAAATTGATAATATATATATATATATATATATATATATAATTAAATTGTATACAATTAAATTATATTAATCTATAAGTATAATATAGGGATATACTCATAGATTTGTATTTTACCTATTGTAAACTATAACTTTATGGATATACTACATGAAGGATTACATATTATCAATGAATACAATAATTAACCGATCGAGTTATGTAATCCTACATTATATATCACTATAGTGATATGCGTACACTCATAACAGGCAAATATTGAAACAACAACAAAAATGACGAGAATAATATTAATATTTGTTATATAACGAATGTCAATATAGCATTCGTCAATATACAAATAGGCAATAGATAGTACATAACCATTCAAATATTTCAAATATATCAATTTAGAGATTATATAAGAGATTGAATAAGATATAGAATATATATATATTGTCTATTAATAAAACGTTTAATATACATGTATATGTGCATGGAAATATATATATATATATATATATATACATATATAAAATGGACATTCTATACTACTAATTATGACAATTGGATATATCATATGGAAATATAAAATGAGCAATATATATTTCAATGGTTAACGTTATATATACGTATACTATAGAATTATGATATACTTCCTTTTTAATATACATTACTATTACGCATATTCTATATAGTGTATTCCTCGTATTTACATGTATTCTAGGAATCCCTCATCTTTACTTAATTATCGCTCACCGTAGCATGATTTCGTCCAATAATAAGCAATTTAATCAAATAGTTACCTTAATTTGTAATGCAATACTTATTACAATAATAATTTGATATTATCTAGAATATATACATACACACATACACACACAACACAAACACACACACATATATATATATATATATATATATATATCGCTATATGAGATTTGTGTATGATAACGGGGTATATGGAATGGGGTATATGGAATGGGGTATATGGAATGGGGTATATGGAATGGGGTATATGGAATGGGGTATATAATGGCATGACGGCAGACACCTATTTCAGTTATAACACTTCAGCTAGTATAACCAAACTATACGATATCACGACTAATCAATCAGGTGAATCCGATAGGTGCCTATGCTGCAATGGGGTTGTGTGAAGGATAGCATATGGCGTAAGATAGACGAAGTTTAACTATAGCTCTATTTCAAACCTATCACCACGTGATTAGAGAGAAGGGAACCAGCACTACTGCTGTAGTAATTGCGAGCTGCAGTAAACGTGTACGTTATGAGATCTACGTTATAAGATATACATATATATATATATATATATAACTAGTTATAACTAGTTATAGCTAGTTATAGCTATAGTTATAACTAGTTATAGCTATAGTTATAACTAGAACGTTATAGTTATAAATAGAAATGATGACGTAATAGTGAAGTTCGGTAGAACAAAGGAACGAAGGCAGTGTTGCAATATCAAGAGAGAGAGAGTTTACTGCAGTATGATGTAACATGATCTATAAGCGAGGTATTTACGAATATATCGCATTCTAGTGATGCGCGGTTGACATTATCTACGTATACGCGTATATGTATATATTATATATATATATATATATACTTTATATTAATATAATGTACGGTTCTAATATATATATATATATATATATAATATATATAGAACCGTGAAGTAATATATCTATATATTAATTCTAGAGTTAACCGTAATTCTGAGATTCATTATCGAGAGAGAAGGATTGGACATTGTATTATTGATCAAGAGAGGTATACTATAGGAAAGATGAGGGCGTATAGTATCAATGGTTCAATTGTGGATAGATTATGCAGATCTTCATGCACGTCAACGTGATCTTTAAACATCATATAGTAATCGCGTCTACAGATTACTTTATATTTAATGAAAGATAAAGATTAGTATTATATTATATATAAATCGGCATTCCACCAGAATACGTTAACTAATAAAAGTTGTGTGGTGATTTTAGAGATGGGAATACTATATAAGATATACATATATATATATATATATATATATATATATATATATATATATATATATATATATATTAACTCAGGGTTCCATTATTTTCGGTAAAAACCTGTTTTTACCGGGCAAAACCGGTAATAACCGGTAAAAACCTATCTCTACCATGTTAATTTACGGTAAAAACCGGTAATTACCGGTAAAAACCTAGTACTCATAAAATATAATACCTTTAAAAAAAATTTATATTGAAATTTAAAGTAATATTGATTCATTTATATATAAATGTTATGGCTAATTAATCTAGCAGATTTATTTGAAAATTTGTCAACATTTGTCTGCTTTATTATGCCATTTATAGTACATTTATTATTTTAAATCCAACTGGATTTTGAGGTCTGCCACCCTTATATTGTAAAATTAACAAGTTGATGTCATTGGATATATTTTATAAATGAAATAAAATCATACTGTGTTATATATTCATAAAATTACACAATGAAAATATTACTAAATAGTTATACAGTATTGTAAAAAATATTTGTAAAAACTATATTTAATTTCTTATATATAAAAATAAATATTCTATTCAGTATTTATATATATATATATATATATATATATATATAATATATATTATATATATATATATATATACAGTCAAATCTCGATAACTCAACATGCCGATAAGACAACATTGCCGATAACTCAACATCCCAAAAATATTTGGTTGGATTCGTATCTTTTACATGTTAACAAAAACCCTATTACTCAACAAATATAACTCAACATGTTTTATATAATCCTAGCCTATACATTACATGTAAATATACATCCGATAACTCAACATTTATGAAAAATCAAAATATCACAACAAATGTTGTTGAATTCGTATATTTTACATGTAATGAAACTGCATTGTTCAACAAATATAATTCAACATACATTAGTCAACATGGTTTTATTTAATAATATATGGATATAAATATATAAACGTAAAAATACAATTACAATTATTATATTATCATACGAGTACTATTTTGAATGCAGTTATGTGAGCAAACCATTACTTAAGTCTATAGACGTATTACCTATCCCGAATGCCCATTTACTACTACTACTACTACTACTACTTTAAATATTAGATTCGTATTATTTCGGATTTTTATTATTGGATATCTAAAATACATTCCAATGTTTACCTTTGGGATTATATTTATTCGCCCCATTTTCAACCAACATAGCGGTTCTGTGTATGTATCCGCGACACTATTACTCAGCTTAGCGTCCCTTTGTGTGAATAGGAGTCACTGTCAATAAAACTACTCCCCCCTTTGTATGTATCCGCGACACTGTTACTAAACATAGCGTCCCTTTGTGTGAATAGGCGCCAATGTCAATCAAACAACCCCGCCCTTCGTATGTCTTGACCATTAATTATTATTATTTAATTTCTATATGTGATAATTATCTTAACTTATGTTTAATGTCAATGTTAACTACTATATATCACAAAAACATATATGTTCTAGTGATATTGAATTAAATAGTTATAAAATGTCATTCTTGATAATTTCTTGAGTATAGTATGGTGAATATTTCTAAATTATAAACATATATGTTCTATATATTGGATAATTAATATGTATTAATATTAATTATTCACATATAAAATTAGATAGTACATTGACATGGAATTAATTATTATAAGAGTATTTATTCAGTTATAACATACATTAAGGATATGATATAACATTGCATGAAATGTTATATCACCATAACACATACAAAGATTATGTAAAATACTTTTTAAAACACAAGATAAAAATGTAAACAATATTAAAAATAATATTTGTTGTACAAAATGAATTATATATACAGTATATATATACACTACATGTGTGTAGTAGTAATAAATAATATATTATATCTTTACTATAATACAATTACTTATAGAATGCATATATGCATGTATATATTGTATAATATATTGTAAATATATCATTAGTAATCAAAACAATCAGATATATATTTATACAGATTCTAAAAGAATTACAGAATACTCGAAATTATCTAATTAAGAATAATTTAACTGACGATAATTGTTTATTACATATTACTCATATTATAAATACTTTTAACAAGCATGTTGATAACAATTTAATACAATCAAAAATGAATAATTACTTTAATAAAAAAAAATGAATATAGCACTATTCCTATACTTTTTATTTATTATAATTATTATTTTAAAAGAATATACAATCTATATACTTAATAATAATCATAAACCATCATTAGGAGTAATATACTATTATATAGCGTAACTAAAATACCATTATAAATAAAAATAAAATTATACATCCGATAACTCAACATACTCGCTAACTCAACATGAAAACTCCGTCCCGTCAATGTTGAGTTATCGAGCTTTGACTGTATATATATATATATATATATATATATATATATATATATATATATATATATATATATATATATATATAATTAACAATATATATATAGATATATTTAATATATTTAATTAAATATCATGGTATAAAATCAAATAATGAATACATTCAAATAATTTCTCAATGAAAATATTATTAGTTCTATTGTTTAATATATATATTATTTTTTACAATATTAAGTCCCTGTCACACCGAAATATAGTTGGCCGATTTTTCACCGATATCGTACGGATTTCTCTCTCTCTCTCTCTCTGTGCTACACCCCTACCGATATATCACAAATATATCATCGATATCGTGACAATATCACTATTCATCATTTCGAGATATATCTAAATATTTAACTATTTCTCGACGATTTCGTTACTGCGCATATCGGTGAAAAATC